>CAIGRT010188933.1:0-14429 GCA_903798405.1 Fraxinus platypoda | reverse complement strand
GTTTCTGCAGGCATAGATGGACTGGTAGATATGAGGCATATTTATCGGATGATAGCTGTAGAAGAGAGGGACAGACCATGAAAAAAATGAAGGCAAGATATTGAATAAAGTGTCCACCATTAATTATTTAATTTTTTCTATTTATGCCATGAAGAGATTCTTGGTTTTAATTCTTGTTTCTTTGTCTCCATTTTCTTATTTTCAAGTAACATATAGGTTTAGGAAAGCTTATCAAGAGAACCAAAAAAGAGGTTAAAGAAGGAACTAGGATTGCTCAATTNAGAGGTTAAAGAAGGAACTAGGATTGCTCAATTTAGGAGCTTCTCATGAACCTATATTCATGCTATTACATAGTCAATTATACCGTGTCATGTGCCTTGAACGTGCGTCTTACTAGTAGTTGTAAAATAAATAAATAGCAATTTTTCAATAAATAAATTGTTAATAATGAAAAAATGAAGAAAATGATTAAATATTGTTCATTTGGTGTAACTTTTGATAAAATGGCTTGGAAATGATTTTCAATTTGATGCAAGATTTAATGCAAATTGGTACAACACTTACCTCAATTATTCATTATTCATAATGGAATCTTGTCATTTCGAGTATAGTTTTAACATAGTAAACAACTAGCATAGTTATTATAGAATTGTCCCTATTTTAGGATTGAATAATGATATCCATTTATATAACTTATGGTTGGCCATTTAAGTGTCAATTAAATGACATTAAATAATTGTGCCTCTTAAATTAGAGATATCTCATTCAAGATATCCAATTACTTATTTGATATCCAGATGGCGGGCCATCTAAAATAACATTATTCATTAGATTACCATCACTAATATGTCGAAATCGACCAACGAGAGAGTAGTTGATCAATAGAACTTCTCCTATTGTTACATGCTAGGAGCCTAGATGTTACAATTTGAGTCGTGTTAGAATTTTTCTAGGACGAAAAATAAATAACATACAAAATAAATAAACAAGAATAATGCTACTTGTACATAATAAAGTTGTATAATGATTTATATACAGATGAAGTGTCAAAAACAGAGTGAGAAAATTTATTTTTGGACCATACTATATGTACATAAAGGTTAACACGTTGATTTACACTCATGTGAATTGACAGATATTGATATATTGATTTTGACAGCTCATTTTTCTAATTAACTATCAGATTTTTAACACATAAAGGGTGTCAATCAAGATATATATTATGTATGTAGTTTAATTATTATTTTTTATTTGTTTAAAAAAATTCCAACTCAATTATAAATCAGCACATTATATATATGTAAATAATTACGTAAATATGACAAATAGATATCTTACACAATCCAAGGAGAAAGAGACACAAAAACACTTCTTCCTCTAAACACACATGAAAAAAGGAGTACAGAGAATGTCAACAAAATTCATATCAATGCTAAGTTGTTCGCGCATGATTGTCCCTTTTTTTTTCTCTCTCCCTCCATTTTTCAGTGATTTCACGTCAAAATTTTGTGTACTTATAGATTGAAACACGCACGCGTATACAGACAAACAATAGCTATCGCCAATCTCCTTTCTCTACAAAAACACACAAATAATAATCTCCATCTCACTTGTCGCACAGTATACAAGGAGACGAGGAATTGGGAAAAACAAACACATTGTGACATTGGGCCTTCTCTCTCTAGAATTTCCGTACACAAATGTTAAGGTTCTGAAACAACCACCTCGAGGCGGCGAGGAAGACTAGGGGTATTTTTTTTTTCTAGACACAAGACTTCGGGGTATATTATTCTTATTATAAAATCTGGGTGGGTCGGTAATCTTTTTAATCTTCATTGTATAGATACTTTTCTTAATTTCGCACATTACCGGACTGTTGAACCCAATCGGATTTTTCTTGAATTTTGGGGTTTTTTTTTTACGTCTTTGGATGATTTTGGGTTCTGGGCTTTTATAATCTATCTATTTTTCCATCTGGGTACGAGTGCTTCTTGGAGAATTGCTTGGTTTTCCATTTTTATGCATGGAGTAGAGTATTGTTTGTGTGGGCCATTTTTTGAATTTTCCTGTTAGTGATATGAGGGTCTTCTTCGCGTGTTTTTTCATGAACATGGAGGCCTTGAGAAGCCCTTGTTGATTGATACCTATTCTTGGCGTCGAAAAGATTGCCAAAGTTTGGCATTGTTAATATTGTCAGTGGATCCCTTGTTGGTTGGTTTTCACATCTATATATATTTTGTAAAGAGAGAATAGGAAAACCCTAGTGTCCCTGTATAGATCAGTTCTGATTCTTTTGTTTGAGGAGGTTTTTCGGGAGAAATGGATGGGCGACTTGTGAATTTTGATTGGTAGAGTAGAGGCTAGTGCGCTAAGGACTTTGGTGTTAAGGAAAGTGGGTTTAGCGTATTGTAGATTTCAGATTAAAATATATTTGGATTAACTTGGTGAAGATGCCTTCAATTCTGTTTGGGAGGGGAAATCTGGCAGTTATTGTCGCTGACACATCAAGTTGAATGTGCGATCATGAATTCGAATAAGACGAGTCTTCTATACTTTCATGTGATCATGTTTGGCACTAGTCATGGAAAAAAGTGAGCCCACGTTAGTACCAGAATGGCTGAAAAGCGGTGGAAGTCTGCCCAGCACTACATTGCATTTAGGTAATCTTAACCATCCTTCTGAAGCGTTCGGTATTAAATGTCTTCTAATTAATTGGTTTATGCTGGGTTCTAACTGTGTTTCTATTGTTCCAGATGATAATGCTGGATCGAAGCATGCAAGAAATAGGTCTTCAGTGAATAACAATGGTCATTGTTTAGGGCGATCACTTGATTCTGACAGAACTTCTTCCTTATATTTAAGCCGTAGTTCCAGTAGTAATGGTTCAACACACTTGAGGTCATATAATAGTTTTAATAGAAACCACCGAGACAGGGACTGGGAGAAGGATGCATATGATTATCGTGATAAAGAAAAGTCAGTTTTTGGGGACCATAGGCGTCAAGACTTTTCAGATCCGTTAGGGAAGATTTTGTCTAGTAGTTTTGAGAGGGATGGGTTAAGACGTTCACAATCGATAGTCTATGGGAAACATGGAGAGAACTGGCCTAAGAAAACGTTAATTGACTCTAGCAATGCCAGTGGAAACAATAGCAATGGGTTGGTTGTCAAGGGCAGTCCTATTGGCAGTGTGAAGAAAGATGCATTTGAAAGAGATTTTCCCTCCCTGGGAGCAGAAGAAAGATCAGCTGCTCCTGATATTGGAAGAGTTAAATCTCCTGGTTTGAGTACTGTCATCCAGAATTTACCAGTTGGTACCTCAGCTATGATAGGTTTTGAAAAATGGACTTCAGCTCTGGCAGAGGTGCCTGTGTTAGCTGGAAGTAAGGGAACTGGCGTTTTATCTGCCCAACACACCCTTCCTTCAAGCTTTGCCACCTTGGCATTGAGCACAACTACTGGTCTCAATATGGCTGAAGCTGTGGCTCAGGGCCCTCCTCGCACTCAGACTACTCCTCAGGTAGGTCCATTTCTTCCTTTGTTTGAAGATAATTTGGAAGTTCGTATGCTTATTGACTATTTTATTTGGGTAGTTATCTGCTGGACTTCAGAGGCTTGAAGAACTTTCTATCAAACAATATAAGCAATTGATTCCCGTGATGCCATCTTTGACAAAAGCATCGGTAAGAGTGCAATACTTCTTTGTTTTATTGTTTTTGATACTTAGTTGCTCTGTGCTTGTTCTTTATGATGTCTTTGTAAAATTTGCATTTTTTTAGTTGCCTTTTTATTCAAGATTCATAATTGAACTATTTTTCCAGTTCTGCCTGGCCACTGGACGAGTTGAGAAAGAGACCTCTATCTGTAGTGGAACATGGACTAGACTTCCTTACTGTGGATTTAGTTTTTAGATAGAAGAACTGGTTGATTCATCAGTTACATGAAACTACAAGTTCGGCCATATTATATTAGCTTCTTGATGACTCTCATGAGTTCATATTACATATTTAGAATGTCAGAGATATAATCACAGATACATGTGCAGACCTCCTAAATGAGGACTCTTTGATTTGGGAGACTCATGAGATTGCTTAGGCAGAGAAACGGGTGGTTAGAAAATGGATTTAAAAGCATTATCCTGCACTAAAGTTCTCACTTTTAGATGAGTATACTTTCTTTCATACCAGATAAATCTAAGAATATGTTGCCCAAAGTTCAAGAATTACAAGTGAAATGAACAAACTGAAACCATCTATTGAAGGATACTATATGATTAGATAAATAAAGAACCTACCATTATATTGTGTTTTTGACGTTCGCTGACTTCTATTCTGCATTTTTGGTAGAACTCGAGTGTTTCCTGTATTCTAGTGTACTAAATAGCTATCTTCCCTGGAGTTAGTGGAAATATCTTTTATTTGAAATGCATTTATGAATTGACAAATTCAGTTATAAAATCATGTGATCATAAGATAAAATGACAATCATTATGCATGTATTATTGACATGTTGAGCCTTGTCTTCAAATAGACATTCAATTGTGCTTACTGTACTGGTTTCACCCTAATATTTATGAGGGCATCTCATTACTATGACTATTATATTTTGGTTGTTGCTTCAGTCTTTTTTGTAATTGTAGTTCTTATTTTTTATGCACATCAATCTATGTGTAGGCTATTCTTCCCCCATCTGTGAATATTGAAGAGAATACGAATAGCATTATCGCCTTTTTTTTACAATAATTTTCCTTTCATGGTTAATTTGGTGCAGCTAGCCCACGTGATGCTTAGTCATCAGTGCTCTAATTAACTATAAACACAAAGGAAAAAAGGAAAAAATGATTTTGGTACTTAAGCATAAGCCAATTAAGTTACTGTTTTATTTCCTCCTGAAAATTTATTATCTTTTCACCAGTATTAGTTAGAGGTGACTACTAATATATTGTTCGTCTAAAATCGGGAATTTTGGTGGTTTATGCTAATTTTTACTTGCACGGTAAATTGTGCATCTCTATTGCTCCTTTTAACCTTGGTTTTCTTCTTCATCTCTTTGTACTTTTATTTACCTTTTTGGCCTATATTCAATAGCTTTTATAGTTTATTATCCTAAAAAAAATGCTGTGCACCACTCTAATGTTTCTATAACATCTAAAAAAATTTATTCCTAGAGAAATACATCTTTGAAGCTTTGTTTTCTTCTTATCTGGTCACTTTCTGGATAGAGAAACATCATTGTGTTCTGCTCGAATTTGTACGTGGATTAGAGTATCGAAAATTGTATCTTAGCCACTGGTTTCTTTCTTGAACTTTTTCTGTTTTGATCATTTATTTTTTTTATTTTTTTGAAGAGATGGTTGTATTCAGCATATATATGAGTCTCGTTTTCATTGATGACATTAATGACCAAAAGAAAGTATATTTCTCATTTTGCTATGGAAAAGAATAGTATAGGTTTTCCTAGGCAAGTAGATATTATTTTGAGACATCTTAAAATGGAAAAGAGGACATCCGATTACTTTATCCAATGAGTTTATGTCAAGAGATAATTTTGACCCCATTATCACCTCCTCTTCGTCACTGAGTTTCCTTATTCAACTTTTTTGGAAGGTAGTTCAAGTTTTTTCACCTTATTTATTGTTATCTTGGACATTTGATCTAGGTAAGACACTAGCCTGAGTTATTTCTCATCTTGTTTTAAAGGTCATATGTAGCTTTCTGAATAACATATAATTCATTAAATGTTCTGAGTTACCCCATTGCCCCACCTAGTTAGCAAGTTATTTCTAGTTTTACATACAGAGAAAGATGTTCACGAGTATCTTACTTTCAAGATTAATATAATGTTGGCTGTGACAGTGAAGTTGCATATGATGCATATCACTAGAATTTTCCTTGTATACTTTAAACGAGTCCAGCTGATTAGGGCATTTTCCAACTATTCTTCTAAAGGCAAGAATTAAGCATTTGATAGACACCAAACCTGCTAAAACATGATACCTCGTGGTTATTCTCGTCTTCTCTCTCTCGACCCCCCTCCCCCTTTGTATGTAGCATACTAACAAGGATGTGTTGAGGGGAAATGGGAAGAATGTAGCTTGAGGATGAGAGAGAGAGAGAGAGTAGCCTGATGAAACAGATGCAATTTTTTGTTTCTATGGCAAACTTTGCATCAATTTTTTAGTGACTTGTTTGGGTAGGAAATGATATGAACATTGATATATGGCCGGTTTCAATTAAATTTGTGCAATTTTTATTTCTATGTTTTATATTTCATTTGCTATCAGGAGTTTCTAATTATCTTTTAGTTAACATTTCCTTTGTCAATAAATTCGAAATTCGATTTTGATTAGGACTTTAGCCTTTCATTATCTAGATTTTAATCGTTATCATCATTAATTTGCTTTAAATAAGGGATGTAAACCTTAATTAAAGGCATTTAGTTTTTTATTATAATAAAATTCAGAATATTGGATTTCTTCCTATTTGTTGGGTCCTAAATCGATATTCATTAATTAATGATTTTGTGTTCAAGTCTAAGCATTAGGTATTCTTTGTGATGAATCAACAAATATTTGGTTCCTATATTCGTGGTTCTTTTTGATCGCTGTTTATTTATCACTTCACATAAGTTGGTATCGGAGTATAGCCACGTTTCTATTAGATACAAGTTGGTGTTACTGAAATACAATGTCTCAAATTTTGTTTTGGGACGAAACTCTTTTTACCCTTTTTAATCCAGAGATGCGAAAGAATCTTTCGATTTGGATGATGATGGCTACAACGGCTCTTTGATTTTCGATAAAGAGCCATTAATTGTAGGCCTTGCCTATCCATCACTTGGATATGAGAACCCATTGACCAAAATAGTTAAAGTTCATAAGCTTATTACTAGCCTAAATATTGAAGAAATTTACTTATGAAAATGGGGTCCAATATGCAATTTGACATTCTCCAGCTTCTTCATTGAAGACCGGATGACCATTGTAACTAAGATTCAAAGATACTTTCGCATTCGAATTAAAATGGTCAACGAGTTTCGTCTCGAAACAAAACTTATGCCATTTGGATTTCATGAATACCAGTTTGTCTCTATCAGAAATGTGGGTGGGTTCTGATACCAACTGATGCAGCGTTAAGCATGAAATAAGTTGACGAACACAAGAACAAACCTTAAAAACAATATGTTTCACAAAAATATCACTAAATTAGAAATCACATAATCGTTGATTTTTTGCTAAGAATAATGAATTCTTAATCTTGATCTCAAAATCGTTGATTATAATGAGTATCGATTTAGGATTGACAAATTGGAAGAATTTAAATATTGGGAGAAATTTTCTTACCGAATTTCATTATATTAAATTTTTGAACGTCTTTAATTAAGGTTTACAACTCTTATCAAAGCAAAATAATGATAATAACTAAGATCTAGATAATGATAAAGATTTATAGTCCGGAATTGAATTCCGAATTTATTTACTAAAGAAATATTAAGCCCCCATTTGCCCCCCACTGTTTGAGATTTTAATAGTTGGAATAATATTTTTTTGAAAAATGTGAATAAAAAAGAAGAAAAAGTTTTGGAATTACATGATGAATTATAACTTTAATGGAGCCAAACATGGGCTAACTAAATGATAATTAAAAAATCCTAATTGTAAATGAAATATAAAACATAGATAAAAGTTGCATAAATTTAAAGGAAATTAGGCATACATTTAATCTTCGTCATTCTCCTCTGATTAACGAAGATTCATCCTTGAATCGTGTATGGTATCTTCATCAAAACGAAAAGAACGAATAAAGAAAACCATCGAAATTTGTTGAGGTACACCTTGAAATCCATCATAACCACCATAGCTTATGTCAAATTGCATATTAGGCCCCATTTGCCAAAGCAAGTTTTCTCCAAAATTTGGGCTAGTAGTAGGCACATGACCTCCAACTATTTAGGTTAATTGGTTCTCATAGCTAATTGATAGGTAGGCAAGACACGTAATTAAGGCTCCTCATCGGAGATTGGAGGGTCGTCGTCATCGTCCAAATTCAAAGATTCTTCCGCATCTAGATTATAAGGGAAAGAAGAGTTTCGTCCCAAAATAGAACTTGTGACATTGGATTCGACGAACACCAGCACGTTTCTGTCAGGAATGTGGCTGTGCTTAGATATCAATTGATGCAACGTAAAGCGATAAATAAATGACGAACAAAAAGAACGACCTTAAAGTATGTTGATTCGAAAAGAATATCGCAGATTTAGGAATCTAATATTCTTTGATTCGTCAGAGAGAATATTGAATTCTTGATCTTGACTGCAAAATCGTTGATTCTAATGAATACAGATTTAGGATCGATAAATTGGAAGAAATTCAATATTGGAAGAAAATTTCTCATAAAATTGAATGTTGTCTTTAATTAAGATTTATTTAAAGCAAAATAATTATAACGACGAAATTCTAAATAATGATAAAAATTAAAGGTCTAAATTGAAATTCGATTCCGAATTTATTTACGAAAGGGAATACTAACTAAAAGTTGATTAAAAACTCCTAATTGTAAATGAAATATAAAACATAGATAGAACTGCATTCCTCCCTCTTCTGTTTCTGACCATTTTCTTTCTAAACAACTTTTAGGAACTTATTAAATTGTCAATAAATCGAATAACTCATTTTTCTCAATATTTATGAATTTTTTGGCAGCTTTCTGTCCTTTTGATACAATTGTTTGTAGATGTTTATGACGTATGGTTGATCTTTTTGAACTTTGTTTCAGGTGTCAAATTCCACAGACAAACAGAAGATTAAGGTGGGCCATCAGCAGCATCCTCCTGTTACTAATTCTTCACGGGGTGCAGCCATGAAGTCTGATGCTTCAAAGATATCTTGCCTGGGTAAGCTTCAAGTTCTGAAGCCAGTGCGAGAAAGAAATGGCGCCTCTCCTGCTGTGAAGGAAAACTTAAGCCCAACGGGTGGTAGCAAAGCAGCGAATTCCTCACTTTATGTTGCTCCATCAGTTTCGGGATCTGCACCAGTTAGGCCTCCCCCAAACAACCTGGTACTTCCTACTGTTGAGGGCAAGCCGGTACTTTCTGCATTGGAGAAGCGACCCACTTCTCAAGCTCGAAGCCGAAATGATTTTTTCAACCTCATGAGGAAGAAATCTATGGCAGATTCCTTGTCTGTTTCTGATCTTGGCACGCCCGTGTCCTCATCTGTATCTGATAAGCTTGAAATAAAGGTAACCTCTGCTCTTACGACTACTCAGGCTAGAGATGCACAATCACCTGTTAGCTTGATTGGAGGCCACTTGTCCGAGGAGGGGGGTGATTTCACCTGCAATGTTGATGCTATTGAGAGGCAAAAATGTCTTTGCAATGGAAAGAAATATCCTATCTTAGATCCATTATTTTCAGAGGAAGAGGCTGCCTTTTTACGCTCTATGGGCTGGGAAGAAAATGCTGAGGAGGGTGGTCTTACCGAGGAGGAAATCAATGCTTTCTACAGAGATGTACAAAAGGTATAAGAAATTGTTGATATAGGATTTTTGTATTGCCTATTTATGATATAAGCTGAAGCTCATGTACCTATAATTTATAACTTTAATTGTTTCTGATGCTGCTGTGCAGTATATCAATTCGAAGCCGTCCCTGAAAATTTTGCCTGGAGTACTTCCGAAGATTTTGTTGCCCTTCAACTTGCAAGGCATTGGTGTCATTTCTCCTGGGTTTGGCTCATCTGATGCTAAGCTGGAATCTTGATTTACTGATCTTTATGATGGGTTTCATTTTGGTATTTCTTCAATTTATTTCAACTCTAAGGGTAGCTTACTAGGTGCCAAAAGAGGATGGATGGATTAATAATAGTTTTGCCGTGTCTTGGAAGTGGGATAGAATAAGTAAAACGGCCAGTCCCAACTCCCTACGTGACTTCTGATGACCGAGTTCTAAAGTTTTCTAAAGTTAGAAGGTTGAGTAAAGAAAATAGAATAGGTTGCTTATCAAGGTGCTTCAAGAAATTGCTCGGTTTGCAAATTCGGTATCTAACGGTTTTGGATTTTTGAATAGACTTTCCATCGAAGCACGGTTTCTAAAGAATTTTTAGCTTCTCTTTACTTGTGTATATTTTTTATTTGTTCATGCGTTTATTTTTTTATTGCTATCTTAATTTGTGCTAAAGGTATCTATGGATACAGAGAACGATAGAAAGTCTAGTCTGGGTTTAAGTTCCTAGTCGGGAGTCTAGTCTTCTATCTGCCATGCTAGTTTCGAGGGAATCGTGAATGATTTCCAGGCCGTTGTCTGGTTTTCTGTTTCTTGCTATTTTGTCATCCAAGTCTTTTTCACTCCTAATATAGATGAAGAGTTCCTATTGTGACAACATATTTGCACTATTTTCTTGTGTTGAGCAATGAAGAGGAGTGGAAGATAAATGTAGCTCATGTTCAATGCAAATTTATTTGAAAAACTCTCGAAGACGGTATTGAAAAGGGGAAAAAGAAAATATAAGGTACAAATTTTGTCACAAGGTCGAGTATTGCAGTGGACATGGCTATCAAAATCGTGATCGAATCATACGATCGTACAATCTTGAGATCCTTAAAATGATTCAGACAATTTGATCGAATTGTAGCAGGGTTAGAATTGCACTAGGATTGCTCCAGGTTCGTATTAGGATTGCTACAAGATATAGCCCAAAATTGGTCTTCATTAAATGAGATTTTGGAGGAAAACGAGTTTTGGAATAATGAATTTTTGGAGAGCGTGTGGTTAAAGAATAAGGAATTTTTTTGAATTTAGGCGTAACATTATTTTATGGGAGATTATGTGGTTGAAAATGAGTTTTGAAAAAATGTGTTTTTAGAGATATCGAGTCCAAATAGGGGCATAGTACGAGTTTAAGATCTGAAAATGAACTGAGCTTTTGATACTCTCTTCTGATAATGAATGGACAAACAGCAAAACTAGGCAAATGGTTGGATGTAAAGTGGACCTTTATAAAGTAGTTGAAAATTTATAGAGGAAAAAAAAAAATTCATGCAAAAAAAAATTCGACATGTCTAAAATTGTGATAATGCTGATCATAACACCTTTAATGAAATAAATGATGACCATCATTTTTTATTCTCGTAAAATTGGATGGAGTTACCTTATTGAAATCGAATTAGAGTATAATTATTTAATTAAACAAAATTGAAGTACAATTGTCGTAGGCAAAATATATTTATAGTAAATGAAATTTACCCTTTTTTTTCTGAATTTTGTCCGAAGTTAGTAAAGTTATTCCTTACCAATGATTTCCATCAAAAAATCTATAACCTTACCCTTCAACATAAAAAGGAAAAATGAGAATAAAGCAACCAAGAAAAAGAATATAAAAAAAATAAGGAAAAGAGCAAAAATTATAAAAGAAAATGAAGAGAAGAAATAAAGAATATTTTCTTACCCCACTCCATACCATGTTACCAGGAGATTTTCTCCCTGGTTTCGTGCTGCTGGTGGCGCCGAAACTAGGGGAAAACCCAAAATCGAATTTTCTCATCTTGTAAAGTGTTAATGAAAGAATGTCATCTCCAGTTGTGGTCTATCTCTCTTTGGCAATTTCTTTTCCCTTAGATTATCGACTATTTCTCTTTCTCGTGTTTTTTCCATTGGGTTTTTCTGCTTAGTAACGAAATTCTATTAAAGTCTTGATTGAGTTTGTTTAATTGGGATAATAGCTATAATTACCCACAAACAAATATCTTTTTTTTTTGACAAGAACTGTCAATAGGGACG
Source organism: Fraxinus platypoda (assembly GCA_903798405.1). NCBI lineage: Eukaryota > Viridiplantae > Streptophyta > Magnoliopsida > Lamiales > Oleaceae > Fraxinus > Fraxinus platypoda. Next base: position 2,654 of record CAIGRT010188933.1, on the reverse strand, counting down.
AACTTTGCTAATTTCGCGAAGGTTGGGAACAAAAACGGGTTGAGCGTATATGTCGCTACTTTAGCCAAAGATTTGAGATGAATAGTGCATCTATGTGTAATCAAATATATATACACAAAAGCATTGCATATCAGCATTTAGTAAAATAAATGAAAAATAAAAGAAAACAATTCCAAAAATTAATTACTTCATCCTCACCAAACACCCCCCAACATTAGTGTGGTATTTTCAGACTTTTAGGTTTGACTTTTAGATAAAGTGGGTAATAAACGACATCTTAAGTTGTTACTACCACCTAGTTATGGAAAAAACTTCACATTTTGTAAAAATAATGTCACAAATATGTTGGATGTTTAACTTATATTTTTTTAATAAGATGCAGGGATAAACTCGTGAAGGACGTTCGGTGGGGACGAAACCAAAAAATCATGGAAAAAATCTGAAAACCTAAAAAAACTTGGACAACAAAATTAAAAAATTTTGAAAATCTGAAGAAAAATCGAGAAATCTGAAAATTGAGTGGGGGCGACAGCCCACACTGGGCCTCATGTAGGTCCGCCCTATGAATCCAACCTACATATAAAAAGTTTGTTACATATATGAATACAATAAATAATTTTCTCTCGCTTTCTAATCATTAAAATATTTAGATAACGTTGTTTTAACTTTCAATTTTTCAAGAGCATGAAGCAAACAAGACGTTAGTCATGTTTAGACAGACTAATGGAATAAATGATTTTTCAAGACAAGTCTAAGGCTTGATTTGACATCTAATCGAAACTCTGTCATCATTTATTCTTAATTTTTCAAGGTATGGCTTCAAAGTCGGATTTCGCATTGACTTCTGTTTTGATTTACAATGATACTTTTGAAATGTGAAGAATGTATGATTGCATGAAATGTATTTCATTGAAAACTTGATGGATTGGTCCCACCTACACCTCTACATTTTCTTGAAGGAGTGATTATATTGGGTTTGCAATATATTTATATTATACATTTTCTAATAATTACAAGAAAGGTCTGTAACCTTTACTCATTATCATATATATGGTTCTAGCCTTTTTATCGCGTTCTTATTTCTTAAATTAATACAAGTTTGCCCCGATGACGAGTTCTCTCAAAAAATTTCATTGAAATAGAGTAGAAAAACTTAAGCCAAAAGAAAATACAAAATTTAGACATAATATTCGTCACTAATTTTACAGCATGAACAACGTTTTTCAACAAAAATGGTGATTAAGGATAAGATTTTCTAGTTAATCAAATGTTAAAAACACGATGAATATGTGACAATGAATACATGTTAAATGTCTTTAATATATTTAAATTATGGTATCTTTACAAAAAAATGTGGTGCGAATGTAATAACCCGAAGAGAGCTATCATAGTTTTAGTACAGTCTCACGATCGTCCCTAACAATAAAAATTATCGATTTAGTAGCAGTGGTGGAAGAAATATAACTAGTTGAACCACTAATATCCTTTAAAGTTAAAATGTATTAAAGATTGTAATTAATTTATTAAGGCCCCGTTCGGGAGGGATTAAAAGCTAATTAAAATTGAAAATATGATCGTTATTGGGTCCCACTCGTCTAATAAAAATCAACAATAACGACTATATTTTCAATTTTAATTCGATTTTAATCCCTCTCATACAAGGCCTAATTACGACATTTTTCGAAAGAGTGGGCAAAGCGTAGCTATCACCTACTTTAGCAGCGTAATGGTTATAAATTTCAAGTAAAATGCTAAATCACCTGGTCATGGTCAAGGCCACATGGGCCCGACCATATGGGGGCCATGTGGTGACCCTTTTGGCTAGGGGTTTGTCGCGCCACATGGCACCTGAGGCTTTGAAATAAAATTTGTTTGACATTTTGACTATAAATAATTCCAGGGTCCACCTGCCCCAACTAAAGGAAAAATAATAAATAATTCTTCACTATTTTATTAAAAAAAAAAATGTTATTCACAGTCAACGACTTCAATTGTCATTTTCAAGGAAAAAATGTTATTCATAGTCAACGACTGCAGTAGTTATTCTTATGTTTCAACATGTTATTTGAAGCGTACTACTACAGCGGTTAACTTTGAATAGTATTATTTTTTAAACTAGCAACATGTTATTTATATGTCTTTAATCAAGTCATTTTGACTTTTCAAGAATTACCTAACTAATTATATCCACATGTGCTATTGAAAATGTCAAAGCAATTGAGTAATTTTATTTATTTTTTGTTATTTGATCTAGCACTTTATTTACTTATCTTGTTTTCGATAAATTTAAAGCCAACTACACGATTTCTTTCTTTCTTGAATAAATTATTATGTTTTCTTGCTACATCTATCTAAGTATGCTATGTAACAATATCATTGTATATCTTGTTAGTTTTAGTATGCTTTTAAATTAAAAATCTAACACATTCTACAAATATGCATCAATCTTTACATCGATAGGCCGAACGAAATATCTATTAGCCTGCGTTTGGTAACCATTTTTGGCCAAAATGAGAATGAATTTTTTGACCGTTGTCTGTGTCAGTGGGTCCCAGGGTACAACAGCTTCTGAAATGCCAGGAAGTTGTTGACAAAATTGCCCTAACTTCCTTAAGAAAGAATTTTATTTGAAAGGGCAACTTGGTAATTTAACC
>CAIGRT010188897.1:0-20901 GCA_903798405.1 Fraxinus platypoda | reverse complement strand
ATTTGAAATTTTAAACCTTATCTCTTAAATTTAAAATGGGTGAAACTTAACTTTTTAGTTATGAAATATTCCCTTTCAAAAATGAAGAAAACTCTTGAGATTGATCCACTGTTTAAAAACAGTCTGTTTTAATGTTATAAAATATTAGAAAAAGCTGGGTGTACAGACCCAGCTTCACAAAAGCTTTACAGAAAAATTAAAAAAGTCACGTGAGTATCTTAAAAGGGTGTGAGTGTCTTAAAAGGGCAGGTCAGTATCTATGGGAAAGGAAGGATAAAATTCAAGATAATAGAGGGAAATTCTTCCTCCTTCCCCGCCCAGTACCGGAGCCTTGCAGCCCTCCTAATCTCCATTTTTGCCCTAAAGTAGTGTCTTCCTTGAAGCCCGAAACGCCGTTGTCGTCCTTGAAACTGGGAGACTCCTTAGTCGACATTGCGAAGATCGGCTGAGCACAAAAACAGAGCAGATTTCGGAGATCTGTGGCAGCTAAAAAACGATAATGTGCTTACTGATGAAGAAATATTATAAAAAAGTAGTAGAAATCATCGAGATATGTTGATTTAATAGCAATAGCAAAAGAGGCAAAAATTAGTAGGTTATGAATTGTTGCGTAGTTTATAGGGAATGTTCTACATCTTGTTTCATAGCAGCTATTAATCTTCTTCGTGAAATACACTGTAAATACCTGATTAGACAAAGTTGGGCGCAATGTAAAGACCTTAGACAAAAGTCAAGATAGAAACTTCATTAAAACTTACTGATTACACATCTTATACATAATGTTGAAATGTTATGATCCCAATTTTCACCCAAATTGGCCAAATAAATATTTTTGGAATCACGTGAAAAGCTTTCATGTTATTACTTTTTTGTAATCTCAATTTTATCACTGATACGAAAATATGGAAGATATGAATGAAGATCTTTTACTGCGTCCTGATGGTGTGATAGTTGCGGACAATATGAACATTGTGGAGGACGGAACGTTAGGAGAAGATGGAGATAAAGTACCAGAGGTGGGTATGACGTTTAAGGATGAAAAAGAGGTGTTTGATATTTATAAGAGATATGCTTACACCGTAGGTTTTCCAGTGAGGAAAAGGAATTCAAAAAAGGGGGATGATGGAGTTGTTAGATATAAGACATTCACATGTAGTTGTGAAGGGCGAAGAAACAGTAATGCAAGCACATCTTTGAAGCCGCAACCAACAAGTCAGACAGATTGTAAAGCGAGGATAACAGCATGTGCCGACGATAATGGAATTTGGAGAATTAACAATGTCCATTCAAGGTTATATCGATGCAACCGAGAATTGAGTGCAAATGTAAAACGAAAGCTCGAATTGAATGACATGGCAGAGATTCCGTTGCACAAAGTTTCAACTCCACAGTTGTAGAAGCAGGTGGGTATGAGAACATGACTTTTGTGGAAAAGGATTGTCGCAACTACATCGAACAAGTGAGACGGCTACGACTCGGAGAAGGAGATGCCGCAGCATTACAATCATACTTTTCAAAAATGCAATCACGGTGTTCAGGATTTTACTTCAGTATGAATGTAGACGACGAGTCTCGGCTTAAGAATATTTTTTGGGCAGATAATAGGTGTCGGCAAGCGTATAAAGAGTTCGATGATGTTGTCACATTTGATACCACGTATCTCACGAATAAGTACGATATACCTTTTGCCCCTTTTGTTGTCGTGAATCATCACAGACAATCAACGCTGCTTGGTTGCGGTTTGTTATCGAATGGGGACACGGGTACGTTTGTTTGGCTTTTTAAGACGTGGTTGCAGTGCATGCACGGTCAACCCACCTAGGCATAATTACTGATCAAGATAGGGCCATGCAAAATGCAATCGAGATTGTTTTTCCGAATACTAAACATAGATGGTGTTTGTGGCACATTATGAAAAAAATTACTAGAAAAGTTTGGCTACCACATTCATAAAAGTTCAATTTTCTCGGCTATACACACATTAGTGTATGATTCCCAAACTATTGATGAATTCGAAGAAGGTTGGAAAGCAATGATCGACAGTTATGACTTGCACGATAATGATTGGTTATCGGGGCTTTACGAGAACAGAGGTTGTTAGGTTCCGTGTTATTTAAAGATAACTTTTTGGGCTGACATGTTCACAATGCAACGCAGTGAGAGTATGAATGTATTTTTTGATGGATATGTCCATTTCAAAACTTCGTTGAAGCAGTTTGTCGAACAGTACGAAAGAGCATTGAGGAATAAGGTTGAAAAGGAATTTCAGGCTGATTTCAAGTCGTACTCGCAGATGGTACCGTGCACAACTACCTTTGAAATTGAAAAGCAATTTCAGTCAGTTTACACCATTTCAAAGTTCAAAGAAGTTCAGGTCGAGTTCACTGGAAAGGTTTATTGCGATGTCATGTCAGCTTCAGAGAGTTATCTAGGGATGAATTATGAGGTTCGAGAGTCTGTTGTACATCCCGGAGGTCGGAGGAAGAGAACATTTTTCATATCTTTTCGTGGCGACACATTGGATAATACTTGCAGCTGCCACCTTTTCGAATTTCGTGGAATTATTTGTAGGTATGCGATCACAATTTTGGACCATAACGACGTTACATTAATGCCGGAGAGGTATATATTGCGCAGATGGAGGAAAGATGTCAGTAGAGCTCACACGAGGGTCGCGGTAAATTACGACGGGTTGGTGAGTACGCCAGAACAGTTGCGATACGATGAAATGTGTATGGCTTTTTCGGAGGTTGCAGACCTCACTGCACCCGATAAAGGGAGTTCACGCTCGATAATGGACTGGATAAAATCAAAAGCTATAGAACTCAGGAGTTCGAATTCAAGTGATGGTAGTAATGTCCCTTTACAGCCAACTCAATGTACATTAGAAAAGAACAGTACCACCGACGTCAGTGTATTGGATCCCAAATCGTCGAATAGAAAGGGTGCGCCACAGAAGCTTCGGAGAAAAAGCGCATTGGAGTCCAGTTCGAAAAAGGGAAAAGTACATTGCTTGCAGTTGATAAGCATAACTTTCATATTGAGGTCGAACATTTACTTATATCGGTATGCAGGGAACTTCGACTTCAAGCAAGCCACGGAGATCAAGAGCTAAGCGTACTCCTGTCGAAGAGGCTGTACACATCGTCCAGTTCAGTCAACAACTTCAATACTTGCAGCCAAAGCCGTTGTCATATTCACAACTCCTGCTGGTCAGTACATACCTGTTACATTTTTTTTTTTGCGTTTCAAGATTGTACTTATGTTGGTATTTATTTTAGGGTGACGTCGAGAGTCAGGTTTTTACTCAACAATTACAGTCATCTACATGTATTTCATGAGAGTTATTTTTCTAAATTGAACTCATTTTAAAACTCTCTCTTGAACTACATACTTATCCAGCATGTGCTTTCGAGGGTTCCACTCATTTTTCTAAATCACGTTGCTTGTGATTGTAGCCATGTCCTCGAAAAGGGAGATGGGAGGAATAGTCTATTCCCTTTTAGTTCTTGTGAACCACATTACGTGCGAACTATCAAATTTAGCTCAAGATTTCCATTACGTCGTCCAATATATATGGATTTGTGCATCCTATTTTCAGTTGAGAACCATTTTTTATCACTATAAAAAGCATCTCGAGACATAAAAAGGTTGGGAGTGTATACAAGATGATAAAGAGTTATACAATATTTTGAATAGAAAAATCATATTTAATCATCAAATGGAAAGAATTCATATAAAACCCGATAAGGCCACAAAATTTACTAGTCGAGACCATGATGAAGAAAAAAAAAACATATTGTAGGTGAAATCGTAGTTAGCTCAATAGGTTAAGGACCATGTACATTTTTCCCTAAAATTAACAGCATACCCGTCAATGTCCCTGTTCGTTAGTCAGCCTCTAATCAAATCCTACTCAGCACATAAATGTTGATTACTGGCAGTAATAAATATAATTTCAACCCAAATCTCGAAGTTCATAGTTGAATTGAACAGCGCAATTTCTCTTTAGAGGGAGAGATTTAGAGAAATTGACAAAAACACGGAAATACACTGACCCAAATTCACATTTTTTTTATATATACACTTACAAGATTCTTATTGATCTCTCTCCGGGCGTTGAATTGTACGCTCATATTCAATTTTGACGCTGCATTGTAATTTTTATTCAACACCTCGTGGCCTATTTTCCTTCCGCCCTGATGATTGATGATTGAGTTGCACGTGTGTAATCGGAAATTTCGAGGAATCGTCGTTTTTGAGGAATATTGGTTCAGAAGGGCTGAAATTTTTTGGTTTTGTTTGTAAATCAATTTTGATGAGTTTTTTTGGGTGTTGTTGAAGAGTGAATTATTTTTGGAGTTCAGAAAATGAGCACCGAAAGACAATCGGTGCGCGTCCGTGACCTCGTGGAGGAAGCTAAGAAACGGAGTGTTTTTTTCATCATATGCCTTGTTGGACTATCATATCTCATGTCCTGTAAGTGATTCATTGTCTGTCCATATTTTCTATTTTATTGTTCTGTAGCCTTTTTTCTCTTGAAAATTAGAAGATTGAGCATTGCATTTGAATGATACTATGAACTGAGGAGATTTTAGCTCCTGTTTTCAGTGGGCATAGAGTTTGAAGCATTGGGAGGTTAAAATTTGTTGAGTTTATGGAGCTTTATATTGCACCAATGTAAAGTTTCGTCTACAATTAGGTATTTAGCAAGTCAATATCAAAATAATTTGTTAGTTTGTGTGATCCTTCATTTACCATTCCTTTCCTCTAGAAGTAAGCATTAGGTTTTTGTAAGGCTGGATCTATATTTATTGTATCGTATGCAACCTCATTTGCAAGTGGTAAATGTAGCTTAACAGTTTTCCATTCAGTAAATTAAGGATGTTATGAGGATTTTTAAATTCCAAGTATGTAATTTTTTTTCCTATTTGTGTAACATGAAAAGATAAAGAGCCTGAAGAAGCAAGAGTGATGCTATTCAGTACAAGAGGTTAAGGAATAGCTTTGATGTTGGACGTCATATTACTACTATTCTGAATTCCTTGTCCCAAGATGCTTTCACTTAAAATAGTGTTTGAAATCTATATTTTTTCATGGTATGGGTTTATTTTTGTGCACGTGGGAAAAATTGTATCAACTTTCAAAAATCAATGCAGGTGATCATTGCATAATATCCGTTATATGTATTTATGTTCTCTCTTGTTCAAAATAACTAATAACTTATTTCAAAATAAGCATCAAGGCAATCATTAAACTGAAGTGTCAAAGTGATTGAATTCAAAAGGGACAACCAGTTGTAACATCTTGATACAAATTATATACACTAAATCCCTCAATATGGAAATATTGGATTTGTTATGCAAATTGTATGGATGGGAACATTTGCTCTGTAGTTACTTCCTTTGCTTTGTAACATTTTGCACTCCAATATTCAGTTGATTTCGAATATACATTATTATGTTATTCAAGTAGTAATCATGGATATATTATTAATTGGTTTTCTGTTAATAAGCATAATTAGGATTTTGGATTAATATTCTTCTATTTTCACATTTATCATTTCTAGTTTCTTTTTTGGTGCTATTTTTGGCTTCTTCTCATCTAGGGATGGCAACGGGGCGGGGGTGGGTGGGGGCGGCGCCCCCCGCCCCGCTAAGAAATTCCCCGTCCTGTTACCCGTTTAAGTCGGGGCGGGGCGGGGGTAGGTCCTTTCTCCGTTTAATTTTTTTTTTTTTTGTTTTTGATAATTTATTTTTATTGCCCATATTTTTTAGATTTAGACAAATAATTTTAGTTGTTTTTTTTTTTTNGCCCATATTCATTAGATTTAGACAAATAATTTTAGTTGCTATTTTCTATTAGAACTAATGAAAATTTTCATTTAAAGTATTAAATTTTTTAAAATTTTTTTTTTTTTTTTTTTAACGGGGCAGGGCGGGGACCCTGTTACCCTTTTAAGCGGGTTTTTCGCGCCCCGTTCGCGTGGGGCCCCGCGGGTATCGGGTATGTCGGGTTTTTTTGCCATCCCTATTCTCATCCAACTAAATGTTAACTTATAAATGTGTTTAGTATTTTCCATGTGTATTCATGCCATAACCCAATGATGTCACTACTAAATGCCAACTATTACTAATGGAAACATGGGATAAGCGTGTTAGTATTGTTCTGCATCCAATCTTAGAAACAGAAATATGTACTCTTTGCATTTTAGGCTCAAAGCAGGACCTTTTTGTAATACTAATTGTCATATACAGTTTACTCACAGTTAAACCCCATCATCCCATGTATATCTGTATTTGACTTTTTAGTCTTTATCTTCTGTTTCTGCTTCTTAAGCCCCCGCCCACCAGGCATCAACCGAGTGTTTATCTTACTCTTTTCTCTCTTCCCAGTGACAAGCTCATCGGTTTTAATCAACTTGCCTGCTGCTGCATTTTTAATAATAACACTTCGCTACTTATCTCTGGATTTGGATATGCGGAGGAGATCAACATCCTACAAAGGAAAACCAATATCTGCAAACTATTCTTCTGAGAGAAAACCTTTTGAGGATCCTCGAGTTATTGCTGAGAAGTCTGATTGGAAGCTGAAAGTGAATTCCCCTGTTGTTGAAGATGCAATTGACCAGTTCACTAGACATATTGTCTCAGAGTGGGTAACAAATCTCTGGTACTCTCGCGTAACTCCTGATAAAAAAGGTCCAGAGGAGCTTGTGCAGATCATGAATGGTGTACTTGGGGAAATTTCACATCGTATGAGAAATATTAATGTCATAGATCTTTTAACAAGGTTTTATTTACAGAGATTTTACTGATCAAAATTTTATTCACCGAGATATCTTGTGGCAGGTACTTAATGGAAGTACCTTTCGGTGTGGTGCAGGGATCTTATTAATGTAGTATGCAATCAGTTGGAGCTTTTTCGCGCAGCTAAGACAAAGATTGAGAAACAACAATCCAGAGTTTTAAGTATCGAAGAGAGAGACGTTGAATTAAAATTTGTGCTGGCTGCAGAGAACAAATTACACTCTGCTTTATTTTCTGCTGAAGCTGAGCACAAGGTTATTATTTATTTATTTTTGTCTTCTTTCTTGCACTCTGTAATTTATAGCTTCTTAATGAAACAAGGTTACTGTGATTAACAATTGTTTGTTCTGAATACTTGTTAGGTTCTCCAGCATGTTATGGATGGCCTCATTTTGTTTACATTCAAGCCAGAGGATCTGCAGTGCTCCTTATTTCGTTATATTGTTCGGGAACTACTTGCCTGTACCGTAATGAGACCAGTGATAAATTTAGCTAGCCCAAGGTAAGGGTACTTTTCATTCTACTTCTTAAAACTGCCATGTTTTTGTTCTTTATATGTTACCAAATTTGGTGTCAGGTTTATTAATGAGAGGATTGAATCTCTAGTTCTTTCAAGAAGCAAAACTGATAAAGGAAGTAAGGCGATGCAAGTGACATCACTATCAAAGCCAAATGAATCGTCAAAGATATCATCTGATTTTTCTCAATTTGGAGATCCTTCCATCAAGGGTCTTGAACTTGTAGATTTGAAGAAGGACCAGTCTAAAAGTGATGTTGAGATTCCTGCTTCAGCTAATATGAACGCAAAACTTCTTTCCAAAGATCCATTGCTTTCCCTTGATACACAATCCACTCGGTCTTGGAGTTCTTTACTAGAAACAAACAATGGTGAGGGAAGAGGGTTGCAACAACACCACTCTGGTGGAGAATGGGGAGACATGCTAGATGTGGTTTCCCGCAAAAAAACTGAGGTCCTGGCTCCAGAAAATTTTGATAATATGTGGACAAAAGGAAAAAATTATAAAAGGGAGGAAGGTGCAAATCAGCTGGCTGATCCTAAGAAACACAGCTCTTCAGTGGGGGTATCTAATTCAGTGGAGCAGTCAAAAGTGCTTAGTGGACAGAAGAAAAAGGAATTAGAAACTAAGGATATGTTTTTTGAGAAAGATGTTTCTAATTCTATTTCTGGACAAAATAAACTCCCTGGTTCAGATAATATGATCATGCGTGATAATTTGAAAAACCAAAGTAGCACAGCTAGTTCTTTATATGAAGAGAAAAATGAACATAACGTTGTGAATTTGGAAGAATCAGGGAACAGTAGTTATACCGAGGATGAAGACACCAGCTGTGTTACAGGTCTTGATTCTCCAGGGGTTAGAGTTTGGGATGGTAAAAGTAAAAGAAACTCCAGTCACATTCATCATCCACTTGAGACTCTGGGTGGCCATAATAGTAAAAAGATGAGCACAGGCCGCCTCCACTCTCAAAGAATGCAAAAAACAAAATCTGCCAAAAAAAGATCTAGTTGTAGTAGTGATAATGGGCATGCCTGGCAAGAGGTTGAGAGAACAAGTTTCTTATTGGGAGATGGGCAGGATTTACTGAATTCCTCCAAAGGAAACATTAAATTTGAAGACTCCAGTGATGACTCAGGCACAGAACTGTTGGGTAGAATACATAGTGGAGCAACAACTTCTTCATCTGTGTCCTTGACTTCTTTACCCGAAAGTCATATTATGGCTGCTAACTCCGCAAAAAATTCAATTATTGCTGATTCTTTTTTCATGTTAAGATGTGAGGTACTCAACTCACCCATTTAATCTCCTGAATGTAGTTTAATGTTCTGGGACGCAAAGAAAGTGATTTCGTTTCTTGTTGCAGGTATTGGGTGCCAATATTGTGAAGAGTGGGTCCAAAACATTTGCTGTTTATTCCATATCTGTTACAGATGTAAATAATAATAGTTGGTCTATCAAAAGAAGGTGCCAACTTGTGCTGCAGACTTTCTGATTTTATCTTTCACGTGCTATAATGCCCCTTTATATGCTCTGTCTTTGTATTTTTTTATTAACTCATATTTATGGTGAGATGACGTAATATGACAGTGAATGTTACTAACCAATTAGGTTGTTCACGCTGACAGATTTCGTCATTTTGAGGAATTACATCACCGCCTTAAAGAGTTCCCTGAATATAATCTCCACTTGCCACCAAAGCATTTTCTGTCAACTGGTCTAGATGTTTCCATCATTCAAGAACGTTGTAAATTGCTTGACGAGTATCTGAAGGTCATACATCTAATACCAGTGGACAGTTTGACTTTTATATTTTGATTTAGTTTGTCATTTTATTTGGCTCTTGCTATAGCATAAAATCAAATATCCATTTTGCTTTGAAGTTCACTTGGGAAGTATTTCTACAATTTCCCCTCTTATCATGATGTCCTTTGGCCTTTGCTCTATTCTAGATCATGCTCTGTTATGAGCAATGGTCCCTTAACATGTTACTGTTGCTTCTTTAGGGTTTATATTAGGTTTTCTGATTCTTAATGTTTCCAGTTTTTGTGGACTAATTGTTTAAACATAATGATGTTATATAACGGTTCTGATGTCTGCTTACCTGCTAGAAAAATGATCCAATTTCTATGAAATGAACCTTTATTTTTATACTCCATGATACACATACATGCATAGGGCTATATTGAAGTCTGCAGTTGTTATGCAGAAGCTTCTGCAGCTGCCTACTGTTTCCTGCTCTATTGAAGTCTGGGATTTTCTTAGTGTTGATTCTCAGGTTTGACTATATTGTTCTCCTTTTTGCCCTCCTTGAAGTTTGATATTCATATCTGTATTTTCTTGAACTTAAGATATGATTTTTTAAATAATGCAGATGTATATTTTCTCAAATTCATTATCCATTCTCGAGACTCTTTCAGGTGAACTGTGTATCTTAGCAGTGGATTTTCGTCTATACAATAATATTATATTTCTTACAGTTTCAAACTGGTTTTTGGATTTCAGTTGACCTGGATGACACAGCTCGTGAAACCTATAAAGAATATATGGATAACATAGGGCCAGTAATTGATCCATTATCCTCCGAAAGAGAAAATTTGAGTAATAAAGATAGAGAGTCTGCATTACTAAACAAGGGTGGTCATGTTGTTGATGGAGCAAGATTCAAAACAAAAGGTTCAGCTCTTTCCCCACCAAAAAAGCCTGGAAAGGGGTTTGAAAAGGCTTCTGAGGATTCCAGTAGTGACTCTGACGATCCTGAGCAAAAGAAGCCACTCTTGACCAGAAAATTGGAGAAAACTGTACAAAGTGATAAGGTAGCTTTATGTGAATCTGGGTCTATGGATGCTGCCATTGATCTAGCCCTTCCTAGTGATGTAAGTCTCAGTCACTATTTACTTGGCGTATTTTCTTTGTTGTGTTCAACAATGGAACAGAATCCAGTTATAGATAATGCTTGATGAATTTTTTATTCAGATATGGACACATCATTTCCAACTTCCACGTTCTTGTGGTCTGTCTGTAATTTTGCATGTTATGATCTATAGCGGTTGTCTAATTTTATTTCTTCATGCAGTGGGTGCCACCAAATCTAAGTGTTCCCATATTGGATTTAGTTGATGTCATTTTTCAGCTTAAAGATGGTGGATGGATCAGGTATTATTCGTGGATAACCTGTACTAATCTGAAGTAGGTTGCTTGTATATTAATATTTTACCCTAATTACCTCTAGCTATCTTGGCTCATATAAACTTTGAGTGAATTCAGGAGAAAGGCTTTCTGGGTGGCTAAACAAGTTTTGCAATTGGGAATGGGAGATGCCTTCGATGATTGGTTGATTGGGAAAATCCAGCTTCTGCGTCGGGGACCAGTTGTTGCTGCTGGGATCAAACGGTTGGAGCAGGTATCTCATTGATGGCCTGGTAGTTGAGATAAACACTTCTTCACGTATCTTGTTGACTGCCTTTTCACTCAACTTTCTGATCATCTCACAAGTATTATTTTAAGAGTATAATGTTAATTAAATTACTAATTCTAGAGCTATGGAACTAGGAGTGAATTGTCAAAACTTGAATTTTTGGAAAGGATAACAAAATTCATATGTTCTCAAGAAAATTTATTATTGATTTATGATATTGGTAATCCAATGACTGTATGGTACACTTAGATACTTTGGCCCGATGGAATATTTATAACAAAGCACCCAAAGCGTCAGCGTCCTGCACCTTCTGCAAGCCCAACCCATGGATCTTCTCAGGACCAATCTACTCCATTTTCTTCACCAAAAACAGATGAATTGCAGAAGATGCAGCAGAAGGAGGCTGAACTGAAAGCAAAATTTGTATATGAACTAATGCTTGGTAATATTTATTTGTTTGCCTAACCAGGCATCATCTTATTGCTGTACTTTAGAAGTGGGGAGGAAAAATCTCTAAGATTTTAATCTCTTTTATGAGAATCTTTTGCAGATAAGGCACCGGCTCCTATTGTAGGCCTTGTTGGACACAAGGAATATGAACAGTGTGCCAAGGACCTCTACTATTTCATTCAGGTGATTCTCATTTATTTTCAATTATCCCAAGAGCAAAAATATGCGCACACAAACACATGATTGTGTCATGGCTCTATAATTCCAATTAGATTTATTGTTAGATGAGCTGCACATGCTAATTCAACACTTTGTTGTCCAATTTTCATTGATACAATAGCCAATGATGACCTCATACAATTAAGCACAGTGTTATTATTTCGGAAATAAAAATATCTGATAAAATTGTGAGTAGAGCTTCTCTTTGGTCTTCTACTTGAATGAATCCCTGGTGGAACCAGTTAGAATAGGAGATTGTAGAAATATTTTCTATCTAGCTTATATCCTAGTCTAGCTAGGAATTATTTTTTTCCCTTTCAGTAATAGGATTTTCCTTTTCCTATAGATAGGATTATATTTGTATATACAGGATTAATTATGGAATAAATGGATTCAGCCTAAATTCCGTTCTTTCATTGAAGTGAGAGATTGGGCTGTTGGGGATAGTGCTCTTTTATAAGTCAGTAAAATAAGAATGACGGTGGGGTTATAATAGAAGATCACGTTGTTCAAAATAATGAATATTTCTAATTATGTAGGTCGATTATTAAAGACAGAAGATTGAAAAAGGATGCAAAGTTGGAGAAAATGGATTGTTGCAGTACAAAATGTCAGTTCACTAAAGAGCATCAGAAAGATACCTATCAAGTGAATAAGGAATTCTACAGAACAACTCTTAGATTATCTATGCTTTATCAAATTAAGTGAAAGATCACCTGAGGACAAATGACGTAAGATGAACACAAGGCAAGAATTTTAAGATAGATAAGTAGTTATACTATAATGGCATGAAATTAAAAATGAGGATATATGCCAGAAGTTGAGATGAAACTGATCACGCCATCACGGATAAATTATTAGCCCTGAGGCCCCCGACACAAAAAGTTAGAAGAGGGAAAGATTACAAAAACCAACAGGGCATGATAGGCAAAAAATTGATTTCATCAAATCTCTCAGTAAATGTATCGCTTAGTTGACTGCAGTTGTGCAAATAAATTCAGGGAACCATCGTCAAGTTTATAGAGAAGAGGGTTCACGGGGTAGGGAGATTGTGATCATTCTTTGTGTTGATTGTGTATATTTGCGAATAGTGTGCTTTGGGTTTTGCAGTTTCTGTTTGGAACCATAACTAATGGATGAACTTTTCACCTTTTCTTGTACAGTCTTCTGTTTGTATGAAGCAACTAGCTTTTAATCTTCTTGAGATGCTGCTCTTGCCACTATTTCCAGAGCTTGATTATGTCTTCAGACAGTTAGAAGATGAGAAAGAAAAGTTCGGGAAACTCTAGCCGAGTTGATTTTTTTTTAACGGGTTTTCTGGTTCAATGAGCTTTTTAGTTCTTATACAGTTCGTTTGTTTTTTGGTGGCATTCTTTGTGAAATGTACATGGATGTAAAGTTATGAAGCCAATTTCATAGGTCGGAAAATAGGATTTATTTTCACTTTTCTATCGATAGATATCTCAAAGAAATTTCATCTTCATGTCGGAAGTTGATAAACTGACAATTCTTCGTTTAGTTGAGAAGCAGATTTGATTTTGTTTTGGTTGAGATGATTCATTTAATTTCAATATTATTAGATTTCAATTTACTGATTGTGGTATGAATCTAATTTGTTGATGAATGAAGATGTTATTCCTCTTTAAACCATCACATTTTTGTTTGTTAATTCTGAAATTTAGGCAGCAGCATTCTTTATTTTATATAATCATCATCTTATTTTTTTCGATGATTCTTAAGAGTTACAGTAAAACTAAAAAGGACGAGATGTCTCACAAATTCGACGAAGAATTACAAATTGTAGAAGAATTAGGAAAATTGTAAGAATATATAACTTATACAGCAATAATTTCAAAATTACCAAAACTGAAACCTTGACTTTGGTATAAGGTGATAAAAAGGAGCATCCGACCAATTCACTTGTAACTGTTCGGGCTCAATTTTATTTTTAATGCATTTTTTTTCTTTCTTTTGTTCAACTATACATTCTTCAATAAAATAATATTATATGTAAACTTCAAATTTTTCTTTTTTTCTTAACCACACATTCTCTAAAAAATCACTATTTCATAATATATTTTCCTCATAACCTCATTAAAACGGAGCCCACACAGGGGCTAATCAATTAAAAAAAAAAACGATAACATGTGAACTACTCTATTCTCCTTTCGAAAAACGATGTAACAAGAGAGAGCCATGTCTTTCTTATATAAGTAAACAATGATAAAATATTTCAAGATCCCTACATGTGGAGCATAGAATTCTTTTCTTAGATTTCAGTTTTAAGAATGACGAAATTCCCCGAATCTTTTTATTCTACTTTTTCAAGTTACCTCGCATACATATAAATAAAAATTATTTTGCTGTCCAAAAATTCTCAATGGGATAAAAATGGTAACGGCCATCTCGACTCCGTCACACCCTTAACTTTAAGAACCGTGCTACAAGAACACCTCGATTGACACTTTGGATGATCGAATAAACACACTTCGGGGGTCGGGCATTATTTTATTCTCGCGGGACCCACGTGCAATGTGAGGGTCGGTCACCCGAGGTGTCAACCATTTTCGGGTAAAGTGGCTTTACTTTAACTTTAAACCACCTTTGAGAGTCACATTCCACCATAACAACCCAGTAGCTATTATCGTCTGAACTAATGGCCAAAGCTTCAAAATCCTCCACTAACAATTCTCTACCTCATCAAGAATAACAGTGCCTACATTGACGAAAACATTCTCCCTCTTAACTGCCAAATCAATGTTCAATTTCAGCACACAAGTAGGAGTTGGCTCCTCGCCACCCACTCTTCCAAGCTAGACACTGCCTCCCTTGGTGGTTCACCAGGACAAACCCTATTGTGCCATCCCCAAATCGCCCATATCTACTAACCCAATTCCTTTATCATGACGTCTATCCACCTCATTTACACCTCTCTCACAGTTAGCTAAGGGCAGTTGCACCAAATTTGGTGTAACTTCAACACCAAATTTGGTGTAACCTCTCCATTCATCACAATCTCAACCAAACTAATTATTATTTTACATTATCTAGCATTATCTTCTATAAAATAGCATGCTATACCTTCATTTTCTCTTACCATAACTCTCTCCAAATCTTCACTTCACAAGAAATAATTAATCTTACCTCCATTTTTCTCCAAAATCTCCTCCCATATGGGTTTAAATCATCGAAGTTCTTCATACACAAATGAAGAAGACTTACACTTGTGTCATGTATATCTTGATATTTCACAAAATTTGACAGGTATAAACCAATCAAAAGATCAATTCTGGTCTCGAGTTGAGAATAAATATAACAACATGAAGCCAGACTCTATCAATCAACCTCGATCTAAAAGATCTTTGCAGGCTCGAATGCGAGTTATTCTCAATGCAGTGGACAAACTGAGGGGATGTGTTCGACAAGTTGAAAATTTTAATTCAAGTGGGGCTTCAGAACAAGATATTGTGAGTATTATATGTAATTCTTTTTTTATTGTAACATAACATTTCTTGAATTTTAACATTATATTTACATCATTTTGCAGTTATATCGAGCCAAAACATTGTTAACACAAGAAAAAAATTACAAGAAGGGATTCAAATTTGATCATGTTTGGCCTATCCTTAAGGATATTGAAAAATTTCGACATGACGTTGATGCAGCAACATCAGTCTTCCAAGTGCGATATGGTAATTTTGCATCATCACCTTCAGAATCTCCCACTTCAGTATCTCCGAGATTATCTTCATTTAGTCTTAATATAAACGAAGAAAATGTAGTTGGTACTTCAACTGAAGGACCTAGTGGTGTGAAAAAAGCAAAGTTAGAAATGAAAAATGGTGAAGAAAGTCAAAAAATTATTGAAACCATCAAAGATGAAAATCAACAACTCGTTGAAATTTTCAAAAAAGGAAGTGAGGATAGACAACAAATTTTTGAAATTCAAATGCTAAGAGCTCAAAATGAGTCAAAAAAATTGAAATTAATAGAATATCAAGAAGAAAATAAAATTTTACTAAAAGATTTGAATTCCATATTAGATCCAACTCTACGTGAGTTTTTTCGAAACGAACAAACAAGAATTTTGCAAAAGAGAGTTGAACAATAAGGTCAAGGATCTCAATGTACATTTGATTCTTTTGGGTGAATTTTTTACCGCTCTTGGAGGAACTGCAAATGACCTTCTGAAGTACTAAATTATTGTTTTAGTGTAATATTGTATGTATTTAAGATGTTTATGTTGCTGTTCTAGTGCTAATTTTTTTTTTTTTTTCTAATTATCAAATTTTTAATGAACAATTTTGATCTGTTGTATCAATACTTATTACTTTATTAGAATTTAAAAATAAACGTTAAATAAAAATAAACATCACATTAAAATAATTATAAATCAATTAATTCTAAAAAGATCAAAAATAAAAAAATAAAAATATAGAAGGAACAACAATTTGTTAATAGAAAATAAAAGGCAAAATGAGAATAATGAATTACACCAAATTTGATGTAGCACTGAAGATGGTCTAACTGGTTATTCATGCCATTTAAAAATAAAAAATAAAAAAATGGCATATCACTTATCATGCGAGTAGTGATAAGAATTACATGGCAAGCAGTGGCGGAGTCAGGATTCAATGATACGGGGGGCTGGGGTGGGCAAGGGTGGGCCCCAGCCCACCCCTATCTCCGCCCCTGATGGCAAGGTTATTCCTCAACTCCCTTATTGGGCCGTTTAAGCTTCGATAGTGTTTCAACTAGAAAAAGAAAACACAAACGGTACATACTTGCACACAAATAACGACCGTTAGCGTACTGTTTCGATAACTCGTAAAAGCTTGAAATTTTTCTGTATCTAAAAAGCTTGAAATTCTAGTGTTAAATATGTCTCAGCGTTTTTAATCTAAGGTACAAATTTCACTTTTCATTCTATACTCAAATAAGTAATTGAATCTCTGTTCACTTTTCCTAATAATCGGACCTCCAAATTTCAACTTTTGTAGCAAGCTAGTCTCCTAAACAATTGTTAGAAAGAATTAAAAGCATATGTTGTTTACAAAATAATTCATTTAAATTGTATATCAAATTTACGACCCCCACACCCTTCACTCACCCTCGGGAGAAAAGAATTGAACTGTGATAGAATGAACTTATTGAAAACTCAATTGGGCAATGAATGTGAACGCTGTGCAGAACTACAACTTTTCTGCAACGAAACAACATAAAACTTGTGCAAGTAACTCGGTGCCATTAGCTAGTTCCCATAGCAAATCTAAAATGGTTATTCCCCATCCATGGCTTCAAAAAGGTCACCAAGACTCGGCCAGAGCAAATCTAAAATATAAGTTCCGATGACTTGACTTGCTATCATGATAAAACACCTAAACTTGTTCAATTCACCTGAAGCCACAAAAACTAACACATTTTTGCACTTGCTACAGAACTTGGCAGTGAAGAACCTTTTTTTAAGGATCTTGAAAGTTAATGGTGTGCCAATAAAATTGAAGATAGTAATTGTTACAAGAATATAGAATAATATAAATTTTACTTATTACGGTAAAAACATAAACAAACAGAGAATGAAAACTGCAAAAATATATTAAGCCCTGAATATACTATAAATCTACAATCTGAGGCTTGTGTGTACACAGTTTTCTTAAAACAGATTTGTCCCCTCACCATACGTATTTGAGGTTTAATTCGGATGTCTGTCTCCCATGATACAATGAAAGAACCGGTACGATATGAGTACTTCAATTTCTACTCTGACGAAATGTATTTGTGTCAGAATAGCACCACCAAGACTTAGACGAAAATGAATATTTTCTAAGAACTGGAACTCAAAATTATGCAGAAGAGAACTGAAAATTATGCACGAGAGTGTAATTTTTTCTGGTGTTGAATAATGGAAAAACAAACTCAGTTATAAACTTGGCCCCATGAATGATGAGTAAATCTGTCCATTAACCCAATACTATAATGACAAAAATTATTGGAGTTTCAACAGTTTCAGAAGCTAAAAAGTCAGTTGGAGAAAGTAAAAATTAGCAAAACGGGACACTTCGAAGGGGCCAATTTTTATTCCATTCAGTCCGACATTCATGTACACACACAAATTCAAGGCTCAATGTATAATTCTTGGTCCTTGATTTGCACCCCTGCACGCGCATGTGGAGAGAGTCTCTATGCTATACATGATTACACCATTTTAAAGTGATCCTTACTTTCATCAACTTCCTATGTGGGATAAACTTAAATATAGTTTTCATTTCCACATAAGTCATCTTCCAATTGTCCACTTTCAACTCCAATTTCTCATTCACCCGTTTATCATTTTTGACAAGTAAATTATATGATTTCAATGTTCTCACGGAGGAAAATGCAGATCAACTTTGATCTTCCAAATTGAACCAACGGGTCCCACCTAAAATTGTGCCAAAAGTAAGCTCAACAAAGTCATTTTTCCAACAATAATTGGGGTATTATGCAATTTATGCTCAACATTTGAGTCAATTATGGGAAATTGGAGACAGCTTTGAAGATCAAATAACATTTTCCTTCATTTAACACTAGTTCACGATCCATCCCCTCACCCCTCCCTCCCAACTTCTATTTAACTCTTAGAAAGGAGCCTTCATTATCTCGAAATTATAAAAGTACTAACAAGATAAATAGTCGTCAAAAAATAATGAATCGCAATAAAAGCATGGTACTTCTTCAAATAATGAACCATAGAAAAAAATAGCAAGGGAAAAAATCCAGATTACTATACAATAATTTTGAGCAACAGACGCCCATCTGTGTCTGTCTTCTAAAGACCTGACTTGGCCGAGTCAGACAGAACCGAGTATTTTATCGTGAAGTCGGGTGATTTGATTCAAATATCTTGAAAATTGATCAAATTAATTCTTATTGGAAATTGTGAAAATAGAATCATAAAGAAAAGAAAAGAAAAAATATTCGGATCGAACTAAAACTCATTGATTTGATGCATGTGCCTGTTTTAGAGCTTGGTCGGACAACATTTATAATTTAAGTTATAATAGATAGAAATTAATGATAGATAAATGAATAAGAATAATACTTGAGAGTCTTGAAAATGTGTGAATAAAAGTAATTCATAAACACGAGGCAAATATAGGGTTACGATTGGAACCAGACTGAATCGGCTACTTAAATCAAATTCTTGTTCTTTTTGGATAATATTTCAAGTAAAAATGCCCACCCATAAGATCCAAGGTCAGTATAGCCTCACATTTTAGTGGATGACCAACATGTCTAATTAATTGGATTTTTATGGATACTAAACATACATGCAGGAAAATTAACAAGCAATCAATCCCTGTACACCCTTTTTGTACATCAAGTTTGACATTCAGTGTAAAAAAATTGGCCATTAATTTGAACAAGTATTATATTAAAATCAATGGTAATTATACATGTTACATGAAATGATATCGACCAAATTGTCAAACCTACGAGGTGTATTCAATTGGGCATTTGAGACTTTTTTTAAGTGATGACTTTTGTAAATTTCGTGGATTTTTTTTATAGATTTGTATGAAATTAGTGCAAGTCACTTTTATAGACTTTCATTTTAAAACTTTTAAAATTTTTATAGAATTCAAAAGATTTTTGAAGACTTTCATTTAAAATAGAATTCATGTGAATCTAGTGCAATAGTTTGAAATTATCACATACGAGAGATGTTGGTTCCCACATTTCTCCTTTAACTTCCTCCCCTTATAATAAAAAAATATTTAAAAAGGATAAAAATTTAAGACCTTAGTTAAATAATGATGATGATGATGATGATGATGATAAAAAATAAATTTAATGTTCTATATTATAATATAATTAATAATAGATATTTTTCACAAAAAAATGAATAAAAATGAAAAAAAAAAAGTTACAAGAATCTAATTTAATTTTTTTCATAGAAAATAGAGATAAAGAATAAGAGGGAGAAAAAGAAAAATAGAAAAAAATATAATCAATAGAAAAAAAATAAATTTTAATCATAACTCTTCGTAGAAGGAAAAAGGAAAGATAAATATTGAAAAAAAATATATATTGTTGTTGTGAAAGTCTCCAAAAATCTTGTGATTAATGAGAGACAAATTTTGAAATTTTATTTTAATACTTTCTGCTTAAAAGTTAATACCTTAGAGACTAATGACTTCTAAATTTCGTTATAAAGACCACTAAACCAAAAGGAATTGTCGAAGAATGAAGAAGATATCATTGCAACACAGTATAACTCTCTTGTAGTCTATGAGCCAAAACTTAAGGTTTATGACAATATCTTTTTGTGCATATTTAATTTTTTTTAAAAAGATTGCTATCATAGGTCTCTTTGATGTCTCATGGTTATATAGTTTGTGAAGTCGTTTTATGCTTTACATTTTGTCAATAAGATAACCTGTAGCACTGACAACTGGATTGGTGGTTTTAGCCCATGTTTGAGCCACATTAAAATTCTCATTCTCATTCTTCTACTCATTTCAACCACACATTTTTCAATAAAATAATATTTTCCATCACATCAAGAATTTTTCCTTTTTTTTCTACCACACATTCTCTATCAATCTACTATTCCAAAATACATTTTTCCAAAATAATGTGGCTCAAAACACACTCTATCTATGTCCCAGATTGGTTTAACTAAAATCAAAATTTTTGTACATTTAGATAAAAAAAAAAAGATGAAATATGTAGTTGAAAAGTTAATAAAAGTTACGAGTCCTATGGAATACGTGGATGAAAATGAGTTTGAAAAAAAAAACGAGTTTTAGAAAATGAGGGCCAAACAAAAAGATTGATTTCATTGCCAATCATTCCTTGTGCATATCGGGAAATCCTTTCCTTCTGGTTATTTGCTTTTATTGTGACTGACTTTGAGAATAATTTCATCCCTCATCTCGTTACTTATTTCTTAATGCTGCATGTTGCACAAACATTAATTTTGATTGATTTCTTTCATAATAAGAGAATAATGTTGATTCAAGTTATTAGTTAGAGACATGCTTTTTATTGGGTTTGTTCGTCAGCGAAAGCACTACATAATGGATAATATATTATTAACAAATTTATCCTTCCCATATGGTAGTCTTGTGCCAAAAATTAAATGGACAGGTAATAATTATTTGGAATTCTTGGGAAATTTGATTGTATTTCTGTGAAATTATTTCGGGTTTCTGCTGGTTATTGAAATTACAACTTGCCTTTTTTGATTAATATTGAAATTACAACCCTGATCGAGAATGATTTATCATCACATCAAGTCTAACCCGAATAACTCTCGTTTAATCTTAACTTTTTTAAAGTCCGAGTCTTGCTCAAATCTTGTTAGATAATTGCCTCCATAAGTCAAAATTGGTGGAGAACTTTGGTTTGAATTCATTTCACCTCATTTGCCTTCTATAAATTCATGTCTCATCCCCAAAGAAATCATCCAAGAGAGGAAAATTGGCGTAAATTTCCCAATTTC
>CAIGRT010188895.1:0-14513 GCA_903798405.1 Fraxinus platypoda | reverse complement strand
ATGTTGACGATCCTACAAAAAGCTTGACATACTAATAGCTTGTTTGGTAACACTAAAAATCTAATTAAAATTGAAAATATGACCGTTATTGGGTCCCACTCGTCTAATAAAAGTCAGTAATAACGGCTAATTTTTTAATTTTAATCCGATTTTAATCTCTACCAAGTTTGACACACAAACTTGTAGCAACCTAAGTACCAGAAAACTTCAATAAATGAATGTTCAATAAATTAATAATTTCGCTTAAATGATAAAATTATGTGGTCCCGACTTGGGTCAGTGTACTAAATTAATAACCCCGTTAAATACATAAGATAATATTTTTTTTGAGATCCTTTAAAGATAAAAGAATATATATATATAAAGAAATTGCTTAAATTTATAAAAGCTCGTGCTAATACAAATTAATAAATTTTTAATTTGACGATGTGTTTTTCAATTTCCCTCTTTTTCAAAATATGCATCTAAAGTCTTTTGCCTTTTATTTGCACTCAAATCAAACTCAACTTAATCTCTAGTTTTTTGCAATGCACATACTGCATTTGAAATATTTTTTTCATTTTGTACAAAGTAATTATTTAAGGTTACGACTGTTTGAAATGCCTCATTTGAAGAAACAATTGGTAAAATACAACTATAACCTGGATCATGATCATCATTGATAGGTGTATTGATTATCTCTTCAATAATATCTTCATCAATAAGAGATTCCATCGCCGCATCCGTTTCCCTGAAATAGTTTAAAATGTGCTCGACATCCATTACATTTCTATAGCGTAGACCAAAAATAACTTCATGCAATCCATTGATTTTTTCATCTTAACTAACATTTTGGTTCAACGTTAATATCTTCATCTCACCAAATCTTACAATACCGAAAATAATTTCAATAGTTATTATCTTCACATCATTGTTCCAGGCCGCATTAATAAAATTAATAGCATTGATCATCTTGTCAAACCAACAAACAAACTCTTGAAAAAGTAAACCAATTATCGTTGCTTTCCTATTTTCTCGATAATGACAATTAAGATTCTCATATTTTCAACTAGGATTATACCAATACTTCGTCTGAACCGTCACCATTGCAACAAACAACAATTAATACTCTATAAATTAATAATTATTCATTTATCGATAAATCAATAACTTGTCTAAAATAATAAATTTTCTTGGTCCCAATATTATTAATTCATGGAGGTTTTATTGTATGTCACTAGTCACGTTGAACTTGTGTAATTTTTTCTTAACATCATCTTGACCTGCATGGCCAATAAATTGAAGTTTTCAACTTTTAATTTGTTTAATTTTAAAAAATTTGTATAAATTGAATTCTTCCTCGCCATAAATATGTCAGCAATTGTATGGATTGGGACAATGTGATGGGAAATGAAGAATAAAGATGTTCATATATAGAAAGGTGATATTTTTCCAAATCAAGTCAAAAGTTGAAGTGCATAGCTTACTTTCCCTGCATTTGTGCGTAAACTAAACCCTTGGAAATCTCATCATCTCTTTTTCCCCTTCGTCCTTCCAATTTTCCGTTCAATATGCATAAATAAAGAAATGAACTGATACAAGAACTAAATCCCAGTCAAAGAAATAAAAGTGGGATTATATCTCATCAATCAATGGTACATCATCAGTACATCATCTCAGTTAGTTACAACTATACCCAAAAATGGTACCGTGTATCATTTTGTTTCTTACAAGGCACAACAAGGAGAGTGAGTTCATCTAATCAAGTAGGCATCACCACTAGTTCTATTTCAACTGGTTTCACCTTGACAATGTTATCCAACAAGGCCAAGATGACCAGAGTATAAACCAAAGCCTGAAAGAAGAATGATCAGACAGAACAAAATTGGGGAAGGGGGAAGTCGGTGGACTGTATTGCCGGGCCATTCAAAGTTGTGGAACATCAACAACACTTCGTCAAACTTGAAACTCTGCCTAACTCCAATTCTGGGGGGGGGGGGGAATCTATCACGTATCAATTGTCATAAAATATGACTTGAAATAAGTTGGTTGAATCCACATTCCGCAAGTTGCCTCAATTCTACAACAAATGTCTGAGCTAATATCTAATTGGTCCATCCAAGCTCCCAGATGCAAACTGAAAGTATCCAATTAAATTTTAAGCAAAAAGTAAAGAGGTTAATCAAGCATCTACAATTAACAAGTAAAAATGTCCTATCCCAAATATCTCATGCATATCACGAGTAATACTATTTAACACTTAGCCCCTGTTTGGTAGGGATTAAAATCAAAGTCAAAAAGTGAGAAAAGCGGTGGATAAAGTCGGGAGGAAATCTAGATTTTGCAGAATTGAGTGGGACCCAAAAATCTATGATACAAGAAACAGTGAAGTTAAAACAGGAGTGGGGTTATCATATCTCAAATTAGTTACTTATTCAATGTCATTTTAATGTTTCGGAAATTCTTATGCACATAATATTTAAGGAAACTGCAAGATGGATTCCCGTGAAAGAATTCAAACAATAATCGAAAGAAAATTAATAATTTTGATGAGGAGAATAATTAAATTTTACCTGCCGAACAATTGGATTTGTTGACGAGGAGAATTCATCAGTCATCCCTTGCCAAACAACCTTTCCTTCATGGAGAAATATCAGCCTACATATGGTGATAATTTTGGATGAGAAGAGTACCAACAAGCATCCCAAAAGACAAAGACCTTAATTGTAAAATGAATGAACTTAAATGAAGTTCTAAAAACTAACGAGTACCTATCAACGGCTCTTCTAATTGTACTATGTTGATGAGTGACAACAACATAAGATGCAATCTTTCCAGGCTTCCCAAGTGCATCCTCACCTTTCATATGAACAGAGCGGATGAGATCCTCAACTACAGTAGATGCAATTGGATCCAGTCCAGCAGTTGGTTCATCATACAGGAGCACCTGCTCAGATGTGAATGTAACTATCACCAGAGAGGCAAATGACCACCTTTCAATCAAATTTATCAGAGCTTAAAGAAAAGTACAATTTCAGATCAGAAGAGCTGTCATTGTTTAGTCTTTGTCCTGTCTACCCAGAGATTGCCCACCCCCACCACCGCCCCCTCTCTGGCGCTGTGTGTGTAGACCTATTTTAAGTATTATGTAGTTTCTATATTGACTAAAGATCTCCAAAATGCTGTCTACACCTAATATTGCATCAGCAATGTTCACCATGCATTTCTACAAGCCCCATAACTTTAAAAAAAAAAGAAAAAAAGAAAAAGGAAGGATATCCCAAGGTAGGATTAAAATCAAAGTTTTGTTTAAACTCAATCAAGCTAGTCCATTTTATTGGCATTAACTCTATTGAAGTTAAAAGAGAAAAGAGGTAGCAAAGAATATAGCAATTCCAATGTATGCTCAATACCAGGGCGGCAAGTAAGCTTTTGAGCTAGGTTGTACAAGCATGAGCTCCTCTTTGTCAAGCTAGATCTGAGCTCGAACAGGTACCGAGAAAGGAGAGTTGCTCATAACTCATAAGATTGCAAGTTATTTTATCATTTAACCGTTTGATAAGTAAGAGCTAACCATTCAGTAATATAGTTTCCTTTCAATGAATGTTTATTTTCAGTGGGAAAGCTAAACATCAGAAAAATTTCCTCAGGCTTGAACTCAAAACAAGCTGAAATCATACTTGAACAAGGCTCAGTTCAATATCGAACTTTGATTTTACACTAAGATGTTAAATGCTTAGCGTGAAAAAGCTTGAACCTTGTTTGCTTTACTCTAGCTAGCAGTCAAAAAAATTATATCCTACTCTAGCTCAGTCAAAAATTATATCCTAGTTAATATATAAGTAGATCAAGCATCTCTTAGTGAAGGAACTTTATAATGCATGCATTGTCTACGTCTTTCTTAAGACTTCGAACAGAGGAAAAGTTCATAACTTAGATTAAGGTTAGATTTATGCAGAAGTGTACTCCAAAACACCACTTAGTAATCAATATAACCAGGCATCCACTTGGAAAAATCATTTCACTTTGATGCCAACATTAACTAGCTCCACTTGTCAATTGATTTATGCAGTAAGCCATAAATGAAGCACACCAAAGTCATTCATTACATATAAAGATAGCTTGATTTTCAAACAGACATAACAAGCACATTTATGAGGATCAATATTAACTGACAACTTGAATATTGATGCTTTTCCTTGGATCAATGCAAGTTAAAAGAGTTGCATTCAGAATCCGTAAAAAAGACCACATAAAATCCCAAAAACAAGTTTGTCCAGATTAATAAAAATTAATTCATAAAATGGAAGATGTAATGTTTGATGCACAAAAGATAAATCCACACAAGAAGAAAACATAAAATAGCAGCCATAGATAACTATAGGCACAATAGAAAGAACATAGTAATGTACCTCAGGCTCTACTGTGTCCTTTGTGGTATCAAAGATTATGGAACGAGCTAAAGCAACTCTTTTTTTCATTCCACCAGACAATTCAGAGGGCAATCGGTCCTCAACTCCCTGCAAGAAACATTTATTGGAACATTTAAAAAATAATAAAATGCAAGGATACATATATCCATATAAATTGCTCATGGACGAACTCTACCACTGACTTTACTGCCTCTTTCATTACTTAGGCAGTTTCAAATGGGTCGGGTCACTAATTTCCTATCTTAATATGCATCTTCAGATAATTGTATCTGCTACAAAGCCTAAACAGGCCGGCTAATAGTAAACATAAAGCTTCGCCCATTTATTAAATTTTCTATTCACCTATGTGCATGTCTTGTTGACTGAGGTTTAACCTCTTAAAACAGTTTTATGCTCCTAAGTCAAAAGCAATGCCTAAAAAAATTCCAGGAATTGATGTTTTAACAGTAGGCAATGCAAAACCAAGTACTTCAGAAATGATTCACATTGTTCACTTAGGGAAGATAGTGTGTTTTGCATTGCTTTTTATATGATTGCCATAATACAATTATTTATCTGATGACTTGCCAGCGAACATTTGTAATTTGCACAAGTGCCCATGTAGCCACTCTCTTAATGCAGCAAATAAGTGTATGGTTCAGTATGCCAAATAAAGCTGTCTTGACAAAGGACAGTGGTTTTTGTAAACCTTCAATCCAACAGCAGCTAGAGTATCGGTGACAAGCTCTGCAATTTGATCCTCAGGCATAGTTGAATTCTCATATCTGTCACAGCAAAAAAGAGCAGATGCAAGACTTAGAAATATGACAAATTTACAACAACATAATGGTAACTTGTTAAGAAACAAAGATCCATTAAAAACTTAAAAGATTCTCCATCACATCTTACAAAAGGAAACCAACATTTTCACGAACAGTTAAAGAATCAAACAGAGCTGCACTCTGAAAAACCTGTTACATTGCAAAGGAGATTTAAAGAACCATTTGATATCATTATAATATGATAACTATGAATTATATACTTGATATAGCATACCAAACCTATTCGAAGACCAGATATTTCCTCATCACTGATCAAACCATGACGCCTTCTACCTCGAATCAAAACCTCTCCCTAATATTTCAACATAGTTCACAAAGATCTCAACATGAAGAAAGTCAATCCATAGGAAAAGCAGAATGGTAAAAAGATATATCAATAGTTAAGATATAGTTCTAAAATGAGAGACAATGAGAATTACCTTGTCTGGAGCAAGAAGCCCAGCCATGATCTTCAAGATTGTCGACTTACCAGTCCCAGAAGGCCCAATTATTCCAACAGCTTCCCCAAGCCTAATCTACAAATGGGCTAACGTAAGATTAATATGCGATGTGAAGCTAAGAGATTAGGAATATTCCTAAGATAAATGGTAAAGAAAATGAAATTTAAATCTTAAACTCTAAAAGTGCATTATTATATGACTTGCCAATTATACACAACAAAGCAATGGGCATAGCTTGACGTCATCATGTGATACATGTAGAAACTGAAGGAACACAGATGCACAAACATAGGCATGGAAGAGAGAGGGGGACAGGCTAACCATGATGTGCATAAATCAGAAATATATAGAATAACACATTTAATTCTACAACACATGTCGATAAAAATCTAGTTATTGGTTTGATTCCTGGAGAATATACTACTGAAATTGAATTTCTAGCAATGCTACATAACTGTTTCGTGAAGCATAATACACAAGATTGAAACATTCAAACAATTGAACAATCAAAAGCAAAGAAAGTTCACCTTGAAGCTCACACCTCTTAAGATATGCTTTTCTCCAAATGACTTGTATACATTCCTACATTCAATAAGCACAGGTGATTCATCCTTGAGCTCTTTTCCCACACTCAAATTCTCTGTTTCATGTGAACCCTGGAGAAGGAATACACAGATACATTGCCTCGTGAACTTACTGTAATGAATATGAACATAAGTACTATAAGCTCAACTACACAGATACATTGCCTCATGAACTCACTGAAATGATTTGAACAGAAGCAATGTAAGCTCAATCAAGTTCAACCTTTAGCAACTGTCATCCAAACACGAAGTCTGTTCTACAGGTTTCCCATTGACATCAAGATCAATTGTGAAGCAAACTAATGGCTAAATATTAATGAAAAACGCGATTTGAGAAACTATGAGTACAAAACAAAATGCTATATGAAGCAAAACTTAGATATCATCAGTGATCTGCCAGAATAAATACTACAAATGGCACCATCAAGTATAAACCTAATGGAAATTTGAGGACAAATCTAAGTTCACAGAATGATAATCTAACAAATAGTTTGGCAGAACTATTAATTTAAGAAGAAAATAAAAACTTCTTGACCCCAAATACTTCTCAAAAGCAAAACTAAATAATTAGATGACAAATGGATATAACAAACTGAAAAAAAAAATTGTGAAATGCAACTGAATATGATC
The DNA here is from genome assembly GCA_903798405.1 of Fraxinus platypoda. Taxonomy (NCBI): domain Eukaryota; kingdom Viridiplantae; phylum Streptophyta; class Magnoliopsida; order Lamiales; family Oleaceae; genus Fraxinus; species Fraxinus platypoda. Next base: position 7,626 of record CAIGRT010188895.1, on the reverse strand, counting down.
TATAGAAAGATATTCTGATATCACAGTAACATTGCAAAATTATAAACCTCGCGATAGGTTTCAATTTCAAACTATTTTCTTTATAAATATCTACTCCCAGGACTCAATTCTACGCCTTCAAAGATGCATTTCTAAGCATTTCATTCAAACATAAAAATAAAAAAGACATTAAATTGCAATCAAAGGAAGAACCATTGGTCTTACAGTGAATTTGGTGGGTGTGAGGTCCGCGATACAATTACAAGCGGAAATAATCTTTTTGAATCTTATTGAGTTTTGATTATCATCAACAAAGAATCCTGGAGGGGAGCGAAAAGGCCAACACGAGCCCTTGCCGCTATTGCATATGCCTTTTTTAAGAGAGTGCTTGTATACAAACGAACCATTACCGGTACCAACTGATGAAAACATTGCTTTCACTGACAGATAATGCCAGTTGAGGGGGTTTCGAATCAAATGGGACGTTTTTGAGTGCCACCCAGATCCAAGAAAATGGAAAATCAGATTCTTTAATCCAAATTGTTAACCCCAGAATGTCTGCTTGTGAAAAGGGCAAATCATACACGGGGGAAATTACGTTGGGCTTCCAGTCTTAGAGATTTATCAATTAGGTCCTCAATCTAATAATTTGGTGATTGAAGTCTCCAATGTTTCCCTTTTAGTCAGTAAGGTCCCTACGGACAATTTTTTTGATTAAAAATTCATGTTTTACTAAAAACAATTTAGTCCAATGATTCTAGACATGCATTTATATTTTACTTGTCATATCGCAATCATGTTAATTTTATTTTTATTGAATTAATTAGTATGAAGCATTGTTATCAAACTCAAATCGTTATGCTGATAAGCGCATATAACTCGACTGCATTCATAATCGACCTTGTCTACACAATTGATCCAAATTGGTCAAATCCAAAAGTGTTGTATAAATTGTGACCTAATTTTGACAATCAAACGTTTTGATCATGGTCACCAATTTTTGTACAAGAAAATAATATTGTTTCTAATATTTCATATTGCTAATCATTATATGTAAATTTTAAAAATTGTAATAAAATGTTTCGCTTCTTATTGTGTTTGATGCACATTTTTTAGGGGAGAGTGTATTTTTTTTGTGATGTGATGGTGAATATGTGGTTAGAAAAAAAGTAAAAGTTATTGATGTGATGAAAAATATTATTTAATTGAAAAATGTGTGGTTGAAAATGAGAATGAAAATGAGAATGTGGCTCAAACAAGAGATTAATTGCAGTAAGTGATAGTCCGTAATTCTTTAATTGTTAGAAAAAGCACTTTATAACATCACATTTTGTTGGTGGGGCGCTTGGTCCAAATAAAAATAAAAATATGAGAATTGTGTGTGTAAGAGGAATGAATCATAAATTAATAATATATTAATTTAGTAGTAAGTTAAATTTACATTATTATTTTTTCTTTTAAGAGACTCTTCATGAACATCATCTTCTTTTTGAACTAATTTCAATGCAGTTAAAGATGTATTTAATCTCTTAACTGTATGCTTATCATATACATAAACTTCATCTTTTATATAGAAGAACGTGTAACAGTTAAGATGTTCTTTATTAGTGTCATCTTCTTTTTCAAATACGTTTAATATAGTCGAAGATGTATATAATTTCTAAGAATAACGAATTTGTAACAGTTCAAGCGTAAAATTTAATTTTACATTTTTTCTTTTTAAAAGGCTCTTTATTAGCATATCTTTTGTTTCAAATTCTTTCAATTAGTCAAAGATGTATGTAATCTATAAGAATAATGCTGTTTGTACAAAATGAGTTATATGATAATTTACATACAGATGAGGTATCAAAAAGAGGACGGGGAAGTTTTTTTTTTTTTTTTAATTTGTGTAACATTAAAGCATAGAAATTAAATTGACAAATTTTCTTTTAAGAGACTCTTTATTAACATATCTTCTTATTTCAAATATGAATCATGTTACTTATACAATTTGGTTGACAATCATATGAGTTGACAGACATTATATCAATTCATTTGAAAAATTATTTTCGATCTTTCCAACACATACATTGTCAACCAAGATGTACAACTTGATTATACAACTAGTTTAATTCTTCAAATATTTTCAATGTCATCAATGATGTATGTAATCTCAAATAGTATGCCTATAATTTTTCTTTTAAGATGCTCTTTATCCGCATCATCTTCTTTTTCAAATACTTTCAATGTAATCAAAGATATATGTAATCTCTAATAGTAACACTACAACGTCGTCATCTTTTTCAAATACTTTCAATTTCGTCAAAGATGCATATAATCTCTAATAGCATGCATACAAATCTTCTTTTAAGGGATTCTTTATCAGCGTCATATTGTTAGATATGTATGCAATCTCTAATAGCATGCCTACCTTGTATATAAACTCTAGAATCTGAAGTAATTAGTTCTGAACTTGTAATGGAAAAGGTTTCAGTTTCAGTAGTTATGGAAGTACTCATCATGATCATCCTAATTTCCAATATTATGTTTGGTAAGCATTTCCTATATATATACACTCCATAGCCTATATTTCAATCAAAACTAAAGTAAAACTTGCACCTGCTTAATGTATGTGTGTATATGTATATGAGGAAAATTTCTAAGAAAAAATTATATTTGTAGAAGTGCCAACAACATATGCAAGCAGCAGATTAAGCTACAATACTGGCGAGGAGAGATCGAAGATAACCTTTTGCACGAAGAATGAAGATTGTATAGGGTTTTGTTCATTCTTCAGGCATGGGAAAAGCTGTGGTTGTAATGTACGCAAAGGAATTTGCTGTTGTAAAAAGACACCAACCTAAATATTAGGAAAATAGGATCTGCGAATTGAGAATAAGTGTTGCACAACTATTATCTTCTTGTTGCTTTTGGCCCAACTCGAATCTTTAAATGATTTTCTCCTGAGACAATTGCACTATTTTGTAACTTTCTGTTAAACTTGGACACTTGTTGCTCCTACAAATTTTAAACGTTAAAAGCATAACCGCGGTAATATGCTGTTGAAGCTGAGGAAAATGTATATTTAAAGTCTTTCGAAATGAAAGAATCAATTTCTTAGGATTTGACTCACCGAGAAAAGCTACTAGAAAAAAATTGGCACAACCCCTTTTGTCGAGCCTAGTCTGCACTGTATTGCCCATCCAAAGCTATGCACAAACATCAAAACGCGTACACACCTCTTTTTAATGTAATTAAGCAAAAAGAAAGTAAATCCAAGCATAAAATAGAGAGGAAAAGCCTACCCTCATCCTCTCTTACACCAATCTGTATAAATGGAAAGTTGTGGCCCAAATGGAAGAGGTAAAACACAACTATGTCTTGATTCTTACTGCAGATTCCTCGTTCGTTAGAGCCAAGGAATACAAGCCATGATTTCGTACAATCATACAATGATACTAGAAATAATTTCAACATTAAAATTGGGTAAATTTTCACAGTGAAGACATGAACAACTCTTGAAAACTAATCAATCCGAGCCTGCAAATTCAACAGGCACTCTACTAATCAAGCCAAGAACATTACATGGATTAACTAAAACGATTTGACGTATAATACAGAAACCTTATCCATCCAAAACCACTGAAAGCTAAACATGAGATATCAAACCCAATTGTTCCTTTTCGTCGACGTACACAAACCTTATCCATTCAAAACCACCGAAAGCTAAAACATGAGATATCAAACCCAATTGTTCCTTTTCATCGACAAGGTCCAAAGACAATAATTAACCAGAACCACTAGATCAGCAGCGGAAACATTCACAGGTAGCGTGCACACATGTCAAATTAAAACTGCATCTCTTCTATTGCCATGGGAGTCCACGCTCAGATTAGATCTGCCACATTCATAGGCATTTCATCGATCTGGGTACTGTAGTACTGCTCTATATCTCTTAAGATTTTAATATCGTCACTTTTAACAAAGTTAATTGCAACACCCTGCATGTCATCAAAATATTAAGTAAATTACAAATAATTATCATAAAAGGTAAATTCGAAGATATAACACAAAAATAAAGCAGATGTTACAAGTTAGATGTAAAACAAAATATGATAAAAGTAAATCATTTAACCAGTTTCAGTTAATGATGTTGTGTTGGAACTATAGCAGTTAATATCCAAATATCTGCATGTTGAAAGAAATACTATCTCGACGGCTTATTAGCACAAAAAGTTTGGCCTTTGATGTGCAAAACGTCCCTAAGTTTTTAATATTTGCATTTTCATCCCTATTTCCACGTTTCATTGTGGAAAACGTCATTTTCATCAATTTTTATCCAATTTCTCAATTTAAAATTGTAAAATGACAAATATACCCTCCTATTTAAATAAAACAAAATGAAAAGAAAAGGAAAAAAAAAGAATAAATTGCAATTATACTCCCAATTTTTTTCAAAACAGTACAAATATGTCCCAAATAATTAAATTAAAAAATCAAAAAAGAAAAGAAAAATCATTTTCTTCTTTCCCCCTCTCCCCCAGGAAAGCCACCCACCACCTCCGCCACCATTTTCTTCCCCAAAATCCCTCCCATTTTACTTCAACAAACAAGAAAAACGCACGCACAGTCTCTCTCTGAAAATGAAACTGGAAATTCCAATTTTCAGTGTTTCTTTTCCTCGGCTTCTTTTCTTTCGATGGTTTTAAGGGTTCCAGTCGTCATCTTTGAAGTATTTGATAAACATTACCAATAAAGATTGGAACTTTGGAGTAAATTTACAGCGGATCAAAGTCTTAGGAGCCTTGAGTAAAGAGATATGAAGAGAAACCTTAAAGAATCAGCTTCTAAAACTTGGATTTAATACAATTTTCAAAGTTCCACCAAACAATTATCTTCTTACCTGAAAAATCTAATAATTCTTTCAGTTCAAGATTGTTTCAGAAGTTTACAAAAATTGTAATTGATTGACAAAAACAGTGTTCTCAATGTCGAAACAAAGAACAAAAAAGCAAAGAAAATCCTTAACTAATCAGAATCGTAAAACACAGTTCAGAAAAGACCTCAATTTCTATGGGATCTTAAGTGAACTCACAGAAATTAAGGTGGAATTAGAGAATTCCACAAGAAATCCAAGACCCCGAACAAAAATTATCAGAAATCATGCTTATATTCAAGAAATCAAAAGCCAATGGTCAAATTGATAATTAATCAAGCCCCTCAACTATGATGTTCATATATATAGAGGATATAATCTAGGGGAATCCAAATCCTAAGACCGAGTAAACAAATATAAACTGCAGTAATAAAGGTGGAGTAAGCAGAGTAAAGCAATCTTCATTTGTTCAATGAGAAAATGGTGACGGAGGTGGTCGTGGCTGTGGGTTTTGCAAAAATTGATATGGGTTTTACACAGATTACACATTTATAAATTGCGACTGAAATTCATTGTATTATTGAGAATAGAATTGCTCTTTAACACTGTGAAAACTGAAATTTGGGTTTTATTTCCAGAGAGAGACTTTGCACGTGTTTTTCTTGTTTGTTGAAGTAAAATGGGAGGGATTTTGGGGAAGAAAATGGTGTCGGAGGTGGTAGCGACTGTAGGTTTGGTGGTGGGTGGCTTTCCTGGGGATGGGTGAGGGGGAAGAAGATGATTTTTTTATTTAATTATCTAGGACATATTTGTACTGTTTTGAAGAAATTAGGAGTATAATTGCAATTTATTCTTTATTTTTTTTCTTTTCGTTTTGTTTTATTTAAATAGAGAGTATATTTGTCATTTTACAATTTTTAATTGAGAAATTGAATAAAAATTGATGGAAATGACGTTTTCCACAATAAACATGGAAATAGGGGTAGAAATGTAAAAAATTGAAATGTATGGACGTTTTGCACACTAAAAGCCAAACATCTAGATCAACATTTAAAACTCATAATCGGACGCAAACAAAACAATAATTGAGTTGAAAACACTAGATTGTTAGTTTTTAGATGTTCCATGAAGAATTTCAACACCCAAAAATAGAAATGAAAGCATTAAAATTCAATAAATTGCATATTCAAAATTATTAACAGAAAATTAAGAAAGATAACGTTTTCAAATTCAGACTCATTAAACTTCATACAGCGTAAAATAGAGTGCAGTTACGGTTCTTAAAACTTTTGTGCCAAGACGTAAAGTGAACAAAAATGAGGATTGAGGAAACGTCTGAATGTAATGCTATGTAAGTTGAAAAATAAACATATAGAGAATCAAGCTGAAATATTAAAGGATTGTGCAAGTACCTTTCTTCCAAAACGGCCAGATCGTCCAATACGATGAATGTAAAGCTCCCGATTGTTCGGAAGGTCATAATTGATCACCAGGGAAACCTACAAAAATGAATTATGAAAATAGACAGATGAGATTACCATCACACAACTCATCATACAACCATTTCTTTTTGTATCGCATTGCACATCTTGAGCACACACCTTTGCATGTAAAACCGAGAAAGAAAAAGAGGATTCAATCCACACGTTACCACATTGAAGAAAAATTGCCATTGTTCTACGTAAAGAAGTTGCAAATTTCAGAAATCTAAACACAATTTACAACTCTTGTGCCAGACTTTTTCCTATTAAACATCTGCCAGGACATAGACAAGAAATTTGAGAACAAAACAAGTAAAAGAAAAGTTTGTCAAAGCACTATTCTTTGGAAACATTTAACAAGGTCTCCGTGTTTATATTTGTGCATGTCCCATACTTCATATCCATATGAATTTATTCATTTTAACTCAACTAGATCCCTTCCCAATAAATTATTAAACGAGTTAACATTTTCTAATAATTGGAAAAAAAAATTCCAAAGAATAAAATCCTTTCACATTCCAACATTTATAACTCTAATATCCATCTTAATATCACTTTCAAAAAGATCCTTTGAAATATGATGTATTAGAGAGGAGATTTGAATGCATTTTTGATAAACTTTGCAACTTTATCTGTGCTTATATGCACTCATATTAGCTTGTATTATTGTGTAAGTATGGCGTAAAGAAATTTCCAGCAAAATTCGTACAGAATCAGAATATCAGATATGCTGTTAAAAAAGTGCAACTAAAACAAATGTTCACACATTATTCCAACTTAATGCAATAGTTCTTCCATATAATAGAAGTGCATAGCACACTGCAGTTAGCAAACTATGGGTCTTCCCCTCTGTCAACAGGAAAACCTCTATTCCTACTCCCTACCTCTCTTTTTCACCTTAATGAATTCACATGAAATTGTACAAATTATCAATAAAATAAATAAGGCAGAAGAGATTTGCATTCTTTTTATGAGCTTATTTTTCAGTTTCAGAATATATTAGGGCTTCTTGAATGCAGAGGTTTTGAATTTATCAAGAAAAATTAAAATTTACTCATAAATATTTACTCTCTTTTATAAGATTCCTTTTTTAGTTTTGAGATTGTATTCAGGAGTTTTCATTGCATATATTAAATATAAATATAGCATGAGGCCTTAGGGGTGGGCGCGGGTCGGTTCGATTCGGTTTTTTTCGGTTCCAGAAATTTTCGGGTATTTAGTAAATGGAACCGTCGGTTCCAAATATAATTCTGGAACCGTTCGGGTTCGGTTCGGTTCGGTTCGGTTCCGTTCGGTTCCGTACTATAA
>CAIGRT010188883.1:0-16627 GCA_903798405.1 Fraxinus platypoda | reverse complement strand
AAAAAAAAAAAAAAAAAAAAAAAAAAAAGGTGGAAAATGTTTTCCCACCTAATAGGTGGGAAAACAAAATCAAGCTTTTGTGCATCAAATGATTGTACCTAGAAAAAAGTGGAAAACGTTTTCCATGAAAAAATTTACCTATCAAACAGATTTTTAAGGGTGGAAAAGGAAAATGTCTTCTTTTTCCATGGAAAACTAAGGCTATCAAATGGAGCTTTAGATAAATTGAAAAAAGTTGCTTATAAAAGTTTATTTTAGTAACATTTTTTAAATAAATATTGTAGTAAGGACTAGTTACAATTTATAAATGTAGCGTTTGCTAAATAACTACGCAAATAAGCGAGGATTGAAAAGAAATTATTGTTTAATTAAATTTGGCCTGCTTTAGCAGTCAAACTATAATCCTTCTCGAGCAAGGTCTCTGAATTTTTTTTTTCTCAATCACTGCATATATAAACGCTGATTAACGTTTGCAATTGCCCCGCATGTCTGCAGAAACTGCATTGTGAAGGGAAAGGAAAGAGCAAATGGAAAGAGGAGAAAGCTCAGAGTCCAAATCCTGCGACGATGATATCTGGGCAAAACTCGGTAACAAAAAATTAAGAAAAAAGTTGTTTTCTTGAATTTAAAGATCATTTTATTGATAGTTTTTGAATTTGACTTATTGGTTCTCTCTCTCTCTCTCTTTTTGATTGATTCTGGGTTAAAGGGTCTGCTATTTCGTATCCCACTTAAAATTTATGTTGCGTGGAGGTTTAATAGGGGTTTATGATATAGAATTTTAATCTGTGTAATCCGATCATATGAATTTTCTTGGTAGCGTAGTAAATGCAGTTTTGGCATTCCTCATTTCTCTCTCAATTTTAAATTAAGAAAAAGAATATGAAACAATCTAATCAAATAATTGTGCCATATCTGTAAATTGGATTAACTTGTTAGAGTTTAATCAAATATGAAATGTAGAACTTGTTTCCTTTTGTTGTTTCGAATATTATTTGGGTTTATTTTTGTTTTTAAATTGTTGAGTTGCAATTTTTCACGAGAATTATACAGAAATCGCTTTTGACCATAGCTATGTACTGAAGTATCTTTGCTTTTTCAGTGCCGTTGTCCTCACGCTGTTCAGATATTGAATTGAGATCTGATGAGATAGTTATATGCTCAGAGGTTAAGAGTTCTTCAGTTGTAAAGCAAGAATGGTGCAAGATAACGAGGAACAAGGATCAAGTCTCTGCCATAATGCAAAACAAGAGGTTTGTGCCATAATGCAGAATTTGAGTTTTTTATTATAGACATTGGTAAGTGAATGTTCACAGTATTCCAGGATCATTACCATTAAATAGTTGCTGTCTTCTTATTTTTGAGCATTTTGTAGTTTGATTGAGGTGTTTTGTTGGGAAGGTGTTAGGTACTAATTCAAAATGTGGATTTGGAGTGAACATGTATCTCCAGATAGGATGTGAAAATTCTGTGGGCAATCATCTCTTCTGTGAACATATATTTGAGGCTCGATTTGGGTACAACCTCCTAGCATTGACAATAATAATCTTGCCACTGAAGATATATTATGCCTTAAAATGTTATTATGCATTTGCTTTCTTAGAATGGAACATGACACATAAATCTTTCTGTCATGTCAAAAGAGTGCTTGTTAGTAATTGTACCTGTCTATAAATGCTAAACATTTCCCATTGCTTGACATCTGTCTGCAAAATAGTTCAAGTGCAATACTTGTTGATGAGAAGGTTATTGAGGATGATGATACAACTATCATCAGGTGTGGAAGTGAGATTATACTGGGTTCTGACACTGAAGGTGAGAGATAATATTTGTTTATTTCTATAATTTTCAGTTTACTTGTGTGTTTATTTGTTTAATTCAGCACAGATATTGTAAGCCATAGTTAGTTATCTGTAATCAAGTATTTCTCATAATGTGTAAATATCAGAAAAGCTCAAGTAACATTGATAACTTATCACTCGTATCGTTGGAGGTGATGCTCCATATGGCCATGCAGTCTTTTTTTTTTCTTCCCTTATATGTAGTTTTTATTAAAGCGTCCATGTATTCTGTCGTCAACAACTCTTATAATCTCTTGTATACAGGGACTCTAATGCCAACTAACCTCCAGATTTAGGTTTTACTTAAAAAAAGTTGGGAATAGATGAGTCTTACCGCAAAAATAGAACAATTGAAATAGATAAAGTTAAACCAGTAGCTGGTTTGGTTTAGAAAGAAATAAGAAATTCTATGGAGAATTTTTTTTTACTGACTGAATGATAAAATGTGATCACAAACCTGGCAAACCAATTTCCTCAAATCTTAGTAGAAGTTCAATATAAACCTTAAGAGGAAATAGGAAAAAATTTCAAACTCTATTCTAAAACCACTAGAAATATTACTGATGAAATATTATCAGAAACTTCTGAAACCATCGCTAAAAAGATGGGCAATAAAATAATTATCGAACATCTAAGAAACCATTGAGTATCCTAGTCAAGTGGGATTATTTTATCATGAGCAGTAATCCTTGTGCCTTTATTTCTGTTCAATGCCTGCATTAGGCTACCAGAAATGTTATGTGATAACTAGAGAACCTAGCTTCAGGACATGGATTATGATAAAACAGGGAGTACCATTCTCAAAAGTTCTTTTCCAAGTGCTGCTAGGCATGTGATACTGTTTATCCTGACCTAGTAAAATGCCTCATCTTTTGATGAATATGAAATTTCTACATGAAACTTAATCTGCCTTTAACTATACGTGACTCGAACAAAGAAGAGGATTAGAAGGCATTCTTGCTGCGTTAATAGGTTTATTTACTTGTTAAATCTCAGTGGATTCCACAATAGCTTTGTGCTATATCCATCCCTTTTGCCAATTAGCAAGGCTATCTATCCAACAAAGCACGTGTAAGAGAGAGCATTGATAAACAAGATAGTATACCCTTTCTACTCTAAGCTTGCCTATGGTCTATGTTGCTTGGAATTGGGTACTGTGTCATATACATGTACATATCTAGGAGTTGGATCATTTTTCTTCCTAAGTTCTTCTAAAACTTAGGATACGAGGATATAGCTAAAAGAAATCCAAAATTTGGACATGGGTATGTCTTACGAACATAAATTTTTTTGGAACATTATGTAATAATAATTTTAGATGTATTTTTTAGGGAATGAAGCACTAATGGGCTTGGTTTCATGCTTTCAAAATCTTGGTTTTATGCCTCAAAATTGATTTTATCTCTCTAAAATTGTGGCTGACTCTTTATCTCCCTGCAATTTCTGCTTCATCCCATGATGATCTCCCGTCTAAGGTTTGCCTCAAGGATCCAACACAAAATTTATATCCATGTCGACATGGGTATGTCATCCAAATTGGAGAGTCCGAGCATCGTAACCTATTGTTGCTAGTCCCTCAGACCTCAAATTTATCTTCAACATGCTTACTAACGGCATGCTTAAAATCGTTGTGCAACAAAAAAAAAAGAAAAAAAAAATGAAGAATAGATGAAGGCCTGTCATGTATTTCCAAAAGATGAGCAGTTCTTTATGTATGGACAAGATGGAGATTTTTGTACCTTAGATTGGTATGCCATAGGGGATTGTACAATATCTGAAAGAAATGGGAAATAAGTCCAACCACATTACAGTTTATTTGCAAGCATAGCAAGAGCGAAAACTTAGACCCATGAGAGAAATATGCACAGGTTGGTTGCTATTGTTCATTCATTAAATATAACATTCTTGCATGTCCAGTAGATCATAGAAGTTAGCCTCGTATATAGGACATGACCTTGTCATTTATGTTCATTTGAGCTCTATCAGGGGTTATATGTACACCAGCATAGACTTTAACTTATTGTTCCCTTTATGTTGCCAGATTCTATGACGTACAGATTTAGAGTAATACCTCCTGAAAAATCTTGCAGCAAACAACTGAAGGTGAAGAGATTCCGGAAGGACCGGAAGCTTTTTTTTTTTTTTTTTACCAGAACCTTGATTACAAATTTAGATTACTTATTCTTGGTTCTGCTTATGAATGTCAAAATGTATTTGTATTTGTCAGATTCTTCTCGATCCGGAACATGCAAAATGCTCTATCTGTTTAAACGTTTGGCATGATGTTGTCACTGTGGCACCTTGCCTTCACAATTTCTGGTCCATAACTTAAAACTCTTTTTAGTAATGGTAATTATCTTCCAAGAATCCTGATATATCATCCAGCCTTTTCTCATTTTGCAGCAATGGTTGCTTCTCAGAGTGGTTAAGAAGGTGTGAGAAACATCCAAATGTTTTATGTCCTCAGTGTAGAGCTGCTGTAGAATTTGTTGGAAGAAACCATTTTTTGCATGGTATTGAAGAGGTATAAAAATATATGCTCCACTCTTTCTCTGAGTGATTTTGGTAGTCATAATCTGAATCGCTTGTCTTTTTGATAAGTTGCGAATTCTATATTTTTATGGGCTTTTACATTTTTATTACTCTCTCTGTTTAATGTTGTTTGACACAGTTGTTTGGATGTCTTTTGGAAAAAGTCACACCCAAAAGTGGAGTCATTTAAAGTTTAGATTCCAAAATTGTTGATTTGGGGTTGGCTACAAAAAATTGAGAAAATATAAAATGCCATATGTTCGAACTCATATGAAAGCACATGGTAGAAAGCAGAGGGTGAATTGAGATTTTAAATTTTTGTGTCAAGGTGTGAAGCATAAAGGTGACTATTCTCAAAAGCATCACTAAGTTTTTAATAAATAACACAAAATAAAGGGAATAAGTGTGAAATCCCCATTTTTATGTATGACAACATTGTTTTAATATTTTCTGCCCATAGAACTTTGGGCATTTATGTACAATTTACAATATGCATTCTATACCTTTTGTACCTAACATTTTCATGCACTGTTTATTCTTTTCTTTAGTTTGGTCATAGTTCTGCAACAGCATCTTTTTTAATTGAGCTTATGTGTGCAGGATATACTGCAATCTGATTCTTCTCTAAGACGCCCAAATGAAGAGATTGCACTTCTAGAGTCCTATGCATCAATCAAGTCACCTCTTGTAAGTAGAATTTTTTCTTGCGAGAATGCCAAAATTCTGGAGTTATTTCATCATTCATTTTTGTGTGTATATATATATGTGTTTGTGTGTGTGTGTATATATATATTATTTATTTTTTTATAGTCTTTCTAATTGTTTGCTATTTCATAATAATCATAAAGTGACGGTAACTAGCCATATAAACACTGGATGCAGGTTAACTAGACTGCTGAATTGTAGCCGTTGTACGGTCTCTCTTTGATGAATATGCTTATTCATATACCATGGCATGTGGTTCCAAAATTTTATAAAGAGGATGCGTTATACTTATCAATTATCATAGCCTTTCCCCATACAAATGGATGACAAAAGGGGAAAAAATTGTTTGTAACTTGTGTACCATTTGTAACACCCTCTCTGATTTTTTGCTTATATATATAAATATGTATATTTTGGTGTTTGAAAAGTGTTGTTTTATATATTAACTCTGGGTATAGGCTGCTGTACTGGTACCATTGCCAGCTTAGCATAGGTGCAGAGACCATATTAATGGGTATCTATACCTTTCCCAGAATAGGTACGTGTATCATAGCTTTTGAATTCCTTACCAATTCTCGAGCAGAATACTTAACCCCCTATTTGAACCCCATTTTTGGGGGATAATATATTTTGGAATAGTGATTTTTTGGAAAATGTGTGGTTAAAAAATAAGGAAAAGTTTTGGATTTACGTGTAATATTATTTTATGGGAGAATGTGTGGTTGAAAATGAGTTTTGGAAAAATGAATTTTTGGAAAATGGCGGCCAAACATAGGCTTAGTTAACTTAAAATCTGCATTTACTCCATTATACAGAAAATGTTGCAGAAGCTTTAAGTCAAACTGAAGTAGATAAAAGTCGTACGATTTATTTAAGTACAATGGTTCCATTACATATTTATTAGCCTTATGATCAAGGGAAATTACCATCAGTTACTTAATATGCAGTGGTTTCACTAATTTTCAAATTTATTTCATTACGAACCATTGTACGTTAGAAATACTTTGACTTTACTACTTTTCATGTTTATGTATCTTGTTAGCAACATTATTTTTTATTACGTGAAATTAAAGCATATTCTTCTAATTCTTCTCAAAGTAATTATGGAACATTAATTCTAAGTTGTTATGATTAGATAAAACCTTCTAGTACTTGTAATTTGCAAAGCTCAATATTTAACTTATTTAAAAGTGTTGAATTACTTGATCTAAAAACTTAAATTGTTAGAGATAACTGTCACCAGTTCGAGTCCCCTCAGGACCATTGAGGTGAGTATCCGACCGTAAACTTTAGGGCCCCGTGGGATTAGTCGAGGTGCGCGCAAGCTGGCCCGGACATCCACGGTTATCAAAAAAAAAAATTTTGCAGCATTTGAACCCGATTTTAGTGAAGAATATTATAAATTGTATATAATAAACTTTCTCGGTTATCAAAAAAAAAAAATTGTTAGAGATAACCATGTATATAAATTTTAAATTTTGTCTTCAGGACGGCCCTTAACGTGTAGGCTGGATTAAAAAAATAAAAATACATTCCATCAAAGACTGAATGCATGCACAAGTTCATTAAATGGATGGTGACAATACTTAAATTCAGGGCACTTGCATGCTTTGATACCACGTTGGACCATTTGATCTATAAGCTTAAGTTTTTAGGGATGGCGCCATATATATCATTTAAATATTATCTTAAACAACGGCCATCCTAATCAATAAATAATTATCTTATAATAATAGTTTAAGTAGCAGGTTGTTTCATATCAATCCATATGTTATGCTGTATGACTTGGATGCATATTTTACCTATAGATGCTGTTAATTTGCCCTTATTTCCCACATGTTACTGTCACATTTTTAGTGTTTGTGCTTCTGTATTGAATCAAGTTTTGTTATTCTTCAGTAGGGTAATACTTGAATAGTAGAGGTATATTAGCAAATTTTTTAAAATTAAGACCTTCTTTCATTTTAATTTGAAATTAACACCGAAGAATGATGCAAGAATTGTTGGAAAAAACTATGAATTACTAAACTTTCTATATCGTCATTGGTCCTAATCTACTTGGGTTTTTCCCACCACCTCTATAAGGTATCAAAACCTGACATTTTCTTTATCATTGATGTGATGTGATACAAGAATTAGGTTCTTTTGAGTGGATAATTGGCTGATGTTTTCTGTTTAATTATGATGTCTAATGCTTCTATGTTTTTCTTGGTGCATAAAGCTCCATCAATCTTGTGATTCTTCTACTATTTGAAGCAAAAAAAGTTCAGTATCTGAAGAAATAAACTCTATGTTGATGTGATCCTTAGATTTTATATCCAAAAAGCCTCTTCTAATTTGTTGAATGGTTCCTAAATGGTTAAGAAAACAATGTAGCTTTGCTGTTAATAAGCTTGATTGTCTTTTTACATTAATTATTAACACTTTATAATCCATAAAAGTTGTGTTCCTTTCAGCTTACGATTAACAATTAACTTGGATCTGCTTTCCATTGGCTTTTCAAATTTGTGGTTGATTTTCTTTCTTCATTTTCCAGTACTGAACTGACTTCTCCAGTATATTATGTAGGTCATTAACAGTGGAAGAAAATCTCGCCGAAAGAGGACACGCTCTTCAACTGATGAGGAGATCAGATTGGATTCTGCATGCCCTCAATGTGGTAATTACAAACTATATTTAACTTACGGTGTTAATATTCTTGTAACTTGAGTTGGCAGTTAGCAGTACATGACTCCAAAATGCTGCCATTCTGAATTATAACTTAACTTGGTATGACTTTCACCGAGGATGAGTTTTGAGATCTCGGAATCTCACTCGCCTGAGCTGTAAATTTCTAGTATAAATTATGAAATAACTTTAATATGCTTCTTTAGTGGTAAATTTAAACCTTATCGCTGACCTTTTAAATTTTAATTCTTCTCGTGTGTTTTCAGTCAATGAATATGCTGGGTTCCAGTGCAACCAAAGCACAATTCATCTGCAATGTCATTCATGTGGTGGAATGATGCCTTCCAGACCAAATAATGGTGTACCACAACACTGTAATGGCTTCTTCATCCTCATATTCATTGTTTTTGGAACTTGTGTGTATCACTTAATTGCAACTGTGACCGTGGATAAGAGGTTATATTGGCAAAGCAGTTGAGAAAATGATTGACTACCAATTTCGAGATTCTCTTCTGTAGACAGATATGAAGTTGTTGTTAAGAGATTTTCTTCACTACTTTTCTAATTGGACTTTGTGAAATCAAAATTTTCGAGTCTCAGAAATGCAACATGAGTAGTTGACACTAATTTTTCTGCAACTCTTTGAAACTTGAGGATGAGTTTTGATGTAAGAGAGAATGATGCTGAGAATGTGCTTAAAATCAAGGGTAGATATTTTATCTTACAAATGGATGGAGTTGGAGCAAGTTGCATGAAAGGCTGAAAAGTGCATCTTTTTTTAATCAGCTGTTGGAATGTTCATATTTTGGTTTTCTAATGTTTCTGGAGTCGAGAGTATTTTAATACTTCCAAATATCTGGGTATGAGGGAATTCTTTTTTAGCTGTAAATGTGAGTCATGATTATCTGAATTTATTAATATTCTAGAATAAGTCTCGGAACTATTTAGTCAAGATTTTTCTAAGTAGTCTGATTCCTTGTTCTAGATGGAGAAGCCTTTAGGTTACAGAAATTATCTGTGTATAGGTGAGGGCACCCGTTGTCTGTGTGTTCAATCAAGTGTCTTGCTTATACGCAGCCAAATGAGCAGTTAATGCTGAGATATCATCTTTGATAGATACCCGTGTTGCATAGCATGATTTAGTACTTCTCAGTGCTATTATCTTTACCATTGGTTTAATATATGATATTTCATATTGATTTCTCCAGTGTACATTGGTTGCTATCTAAGTTCTTTTTAAATTGCAGATCACTATCTATCAGCTAGAAGCTTTTTGTTTGTGAAAGGGACAAATTCATATATTTCAAAATATTTTTAGAGTCCCATCCTTGCAAGTTTAAGGTTCTGGTTGTTCTACTTAAATTTAAAAAAATTATCTTGAACTGTATGGAAGAAGATTTTGACTTTGCATTACGATTTGGTAGTTAATCCGTTGGTAGAAATTCCACTTTTTTTGTTATATGATGCTGCGCCAGTTACTCAGTTTTTTAAGTGCAATATGACTATGAAATATGAGAATTATAATAAATTACTCTGTTATGAGCTTTCTGTCTTCTCCAGGTTTGGGATGTGATCGAGCATTTTGTGGTGCCTATTGGCATGCTCTAGGCGTTACTGGAAGTAATGACCACCCAGTGTGCACTGGTGAAACTCTAAAACCAGTAAGTGCTTTTGAGGTCTACTGTACGATAAGCCTGGTTCTGGAAGTGAATCCTTTAGCTCCATAATAAAAGTATTTAATGTTTTCAAGGTCATCAACTTCCGTGCAATTTTCAGGCTTAATCTGTTAACTTACAGGACATCAGTATTTTTGAAAATTAGAAAATCAGTACAGAATTTAAAGCCTAATTAATATCATGGCTCCAAATTGTGAAGGTGAAATATGTATGGGCCAAGTCAGACATGAAATCAGACTTAAATTTAACCGTATAAGTTTTGGAGATCTAAAGTCTGGAATCTTGATTTCACTTTACTCTGTTACCACTGCCTTTTCTACGAATTGCATCCACATCATATTTTATCATGTCTAGCCATTGATTTTTCCATTTAACATTTGTATCCATTTGTAGATATCAGAGCGTACTATCATAAGGATTCCCTTTTTGGCTCATGAGAAGAATCGCCATGAACAATATGTATGGGGTTTTTCTTGTTCTTTCCTGGGATTTTTTATTCTTTTCTTGTTTTTGTTTATCTCTTTGTTTGTTTATTACTGTACAGATTACAGAAAACTGTTTCAGTCAGGTGGGAAAGTCTTTGCAGGATGTGATTTCGGAATTTGTCACAAAGATGAATAACAGGCAAATAGGTGAACAAGATCTTTATTTGAAACTCGTAAAAAACAAAAAAACAAAAGAATACAAATGCACATACACTTCACTCTCTCCATTTGGTCATTTTTGTTGAAACAAAAGTCAAGTGAAAAAAAAAAAAGACAAACAAAAGAATACAAATGCACATACACTTCACTCTCTCCATTTGGTCTTTTTTGTTGAAACAAAAGTCAAGTGGTATGGCTTTGGTACGGTACATTCATCTTGACATGTCGTCATCCCCCCCCCCCCACATTAGCAGACGTGCTTTCACATTTTAATGTTTATGAAGTCGCAACTATGATTTAAATAAATAACTACCATTATAACTTATAAAGCGCACTTTTCTCTTGATTTGTTTAGGACAAGTATCTCTCTAACTGTTATCTTCAAGTCACTACTCATGGATGCCAAAACAGTTGATCATTTCTTAATCTTTTCATGATTACAATAAAATATAAGTCCATTTAAATGAGTCAGCTGATTGATGAATGTACGTGACATTATAAAACTATTATAGCATGGCCCCTTTAAGACTTGTTGAGGGTAAAAATACAGGTCGAGTTTATAGTAGTTCTGCGTAAAAATTTATAGGGAGTTGAGAACAGAAAGGGGTATTTGGAAAATAAATTTGTTAAAATATTATTTTTTTTATTGCAGATAGGACGAGGCTGCAATTGAATCATTCTGAGATGATAACTGCTCAGACGCATGTTTGCAAGTGAGTTGTTCTCTGCATTAGCATGTTGAAAATGCCAATGCACTTTTCTGTTTATAGTTCTGAACTCCTATACTTTTCTTTCCTTTTTTTTTTCCAACTAATGTGGGACCGGAGCTTTGTTTTTTAAGATTTACTTTTTTCAACACAACCCTTGAAATAATGCTCAAGTAATCATACTGGTGACCCAATACTTGGACAAGGGTATTGCATATGAATCTTGTTTCTCAAGCATAATGATGAGTTTTGATAAATTTGACCCTTGGAGGCACGCTTATGACATGATTCTGTTATATTATTAGCCTCTAAATAATTAGAAAAATATAATGTTCTAGTGATTCTCTTTTTACTAGAATAGAAAATATATTTATGGCTTACCTGGTTTCCTTACTGAAGTGTTGTGCCTGCGACTCCTGTCAGCCAATTTTTGTTGGTTGCAGCCAATCTAGTTAGATTTCCCCCTATTAGTGGTGTTGCTTTCACATCCGAAAAATCCATCTGGAGTTTAGTAGATTAGACACCGGAATCCTCATTGACTTGATCAACTGCACATC
Source organism: Fraxinus platypoda (assembly GCA_903798405.1). NCBI lineage: Eukaryota > Viridiplantae > Streptophyta > Magnoliopsida > Lamiales > Oleaceae > Fraxinus > Fraxinus platypoda. Next base: position 5,298 of record CAIGRT010188883.1, on the reverse strand, counting down.
GCTGTCTTTGATTGTAGGCTATGATTGATAGGATTGTGGTGGTCTTCTTAATTTCTTATCTTGGTGCTATTGTAATGGCTGAAAAAACAATGAAATATTCTGGATTTATCCTAGCCACCCAATCAAATCTTATTAATTATGTGGCTTGATGATATGAATTCTTTATTTCGGTGTATGTGGATTCAAGTGTACTACGATGTTTGTTCTCATTTTTTATTTTTTTTTCAAAAACATGTATCCAAACACATTCTCTGTTGTCCTACATGCTCCTGACATTGGGACTCACCATTTAGAGAACAAATTTGTGAAAAATTCCCCAAGTTACAGAATTTGGCAATTTGCAAACTGTATGCATCTCTTTTGGCTTTGTAAACACCGAAAAACCATATATATTACATAGAATAAAATATGTTGATTTCAATTGTCAATGCCTTGCCAATGTTCTAAATTCACACCATTATTTAAATAAGCTATTTATTGATTATTAATTAGACTACGTTGATGCTATGCCTGCTTATTGAGTGATGATTGATTATTCATCGTGTAGGACATGGATGCTAATAATTACTTCGAAATATGTCTTCTGCTTGATCATATTCTAGAAGCTGCACAGATTGAGTGTTTTAAATGGATAATAGATTTCTCGACTTCATTTTCTTTCTTAGTTTAAATATTGTTATGCTTAACATAATTGCTCTGTCTGTGCATATTTTTTCAATACTATATACTGAATAGAGTGACCTGATGGACTTTCATTGATGCAGTGAATGCAATGACAAATTAGTTTCATTTCTCTTGTACTGGTTTCGGATCACATTACCAAAACATGTAAGAATCTGCTACCTTAATCACTTGCCAATCTTGTAGTGACCCCACCTATTATGGAGGGATGTTATTCTTTTCTGTTTATACTGTTAGTTACCTTATACTTTTTCAATTTCTATCCTTAGTAGTGTAGGCCTTGGTAATATGCTCCCAAAAAATGGTGGATGCCCAACATAAGAGGATGGTGTTCTTTATAGTAAATCAACTTGCAATTGAATGAGAACATGGTTCTACCTCTTTGTGACTTCTAATGCCAGAACTTTCATGGTCAATTAATCGAAACAATCATAGAAAAATTTCATTTTTTTTCCTGGTGTGGTTTCTGCAATATTGCATAAGAGATCAGTGTTGGGGAAATTTTCTACTTCGGGTATGGAGTATTCAGTACTCCCTGCCACAGTGGTCGTTACAAACTCATACGTGTTTGATGGATTTAGATACTTTGAGCATTGCGACTGTTGTAGATAATGAAAGGGAAGAGACTATTAACTATTCGTTTTAAATGCATTCATGTCTATGCTTCGCCTGTCTTCATTTATGTACTAGAGACTTGCCAACGTGTTGCTTAAGCATTTGATTTTGCTTTTAAGTTGTGTGTTGAACTTGTATATGCTTGTACAGTTACTACCTCCTGGAGCACTGGAAAGGGAAAACTGCTGGTATGGATATGCCTGCCGGACGCAGGACCATAATGAAGAACACGCACGCAAGAGAAATCATGTTTGTCGTCCAACAAGGGGTAGCCATATGCTGTAGTAACGTGCGTTTTCTTCTGTCTAGACTTTTGAATTGTCTACTGAATGTGAAGTACATGTATAAATTCATACTTTTGATCACCCTTTTTGTGTGAATCATTACTTATAATCACTATGTTTTTTCCCAACCTCTTTCTCATTTTCTCGTAATTAAAAGAAAGTGAGAAGCTTCTCGAACAATATTGATCTCTTAAGCACCGGTGCTTAGCTTATACTAAGCACTTGATTGACATTGCACACTATAATAAGTGAAGGGAGATAATTGTTGGTTACAAAACTGATTACATCACATATCGTAGTGTGTCATTTCACATGATGCTTAGCATAACATAAGCAACGGTGTTTAAGGAGATCAATTCTGGCTTCTTGAAATATTAGGGCCCATTTGACAATATTTCTGCTCGTATATTTAAAGTTGGTTTCGGACATAACACTCTCAAAAAATTATCAAAAATGGTTGAAAAGCAGTTTCTTAGTTTCAGAAGCATCTTTTGACTTTTCAAAAATCTTGCCAAACGGGATGTAAAACACATGAGAGTGATGGAAGGTTTGGAGAGAGATTCTTTTAGGGAGGGATAAGAAATTGAAAAATAATGTACAATAGGGTGATGTTAGGGTCACACATGACAACTTTCATATTAATCACGAGAGCTACATTTATATTAATATCAGTATTCTAAAATGCATGCATATGTAATAATATAGTCAAAATGATGCCCAGGTCATGCGTGACAACTTTTATAATAATTAGTTTGCGACTATGAATTGTGACTTCTGTTGTGTGAACTTGGAATACCGAATATGGGCTTTGAATGAAGTTGCTGGTAGTAGACATTGTTATCTTCCCACCAAACCATAAGTGTCAAGGGGCGATATATTACTGAAATGTTAGGGAGGGAGAGAGAGAGAGAGAGAGAGAGAGAGAGACCTATTTTATATGTTTTTTATATTATAACGTTATAATATATAAATATTACTAAAATAGAAGAATTCAGAAAAAAAAAAAAAAAAAACGATTGGCCAGAATTTTAATTTTCAAAACTTAGAAACAGGTCCCGGCATAATTATCTTTAAGATAAAATAATATAACTTCTTAATATATCACCTAAAAAAATATTAACAAATTAAAAATTAGTCCAGTCTGAAAATAAGACCATTTTCATTATAGACTCGAGTGTTATTTACAAAATATTTTATGATTAAAGAAATATTTAGTAGGTGAATAGATTTTTCAATAGAAGAATGGAATAATTTATTTTTTGTTCTTAGTTACCAACAATAAAACTCGATTCCAAATTTCGATAGGAATGAGAACTCAATTCTATTTTTTTTTTTTTTTTTCTCCCACTATGAATTCAGAATTGTAATTGAAAATGGGATATTTTACTATTTATTTTTAGATTATTATTATTTTTTTTTTTTTTTGATCTCTTTTGCTTTTGTCAAATGTATAAAAAAAATTGCCTTTGTATTTATGGGCTTGAAATCAATTAAAATATGGTAAAATCTTATGTTGATTCATGTAATGGCAATAAAGCCAGTCAAAAGATTGAGAAATATATTATTACTTACCTTATATAACCCATAATGAAGACATATATAATTACTGAAAATAAGCAGATTATTTTGTCATAATTCATAAAATAAAGAAAGTCCAAGGTCATGAAGAGCTCTACCATGCTAATTCCTTTCCTCTGTTTGGCACTCTTGCCATGCCTTTTTACTCCATCTCTAGGTACATTTGTCCTTAACAAATTATAATAATATTTTATTAATTTCTTTTAAGTTCTTGTAAATGCCAAATTTACATTTTTCCAACGTTTAGTTGTGCTAATTTCTTTATTGTGATATTTGTTGAGAAGTATATGGCCTGATCGAAATGTGTCCCGAAATTTTTCAAACATCAACTCCATGCGGTGAGGATCCATGTCTTGTTGAAGGGAAACGACGATATCCTCAAAGTAGTCAAATTCAAGATTGTGTATGTTACAAAGTTTCCCCAACCGTAAATCAATGCAGATGCAAGATAGTTTGTAGTAATACTTAATTACCCAGCCATACCTTCAGCCGTCGTCTCGCCTCATACCCAACATTGGGCATGGCACCACACCCCATATTACGATTTATGAATATTATCAATAAATAATTATGTTTCTTTTTAATGTGTTATTGTGTAATGGATTGTTAATACTACATGATCATTATTTGTTCCAAACACCATATCGAAAAAAATTATTTATATATGTTTGGTTTGGATTAAAATTCAATTCAAATCTCACTTCAAATTCAATAATTAATTTTAATCACACATTTCATGGGACCCATAATTCAACCACATATTTCATCAATTTTTTTTATCAAAATCTACTAAAAATCTTATTTTAATTTTTACCAAACAGGAGCTAGTAATTTGATGTACTAAGCATGCTCTAGTAGAAAATGACTATACCATCATTTATAGTTCGAAGAGATGGACTCTGGATGGATTGAACGACCTAAAGCACAATGTCCGAAAATTCAAATGTGGATTTATAACCAATATATAAAGTTTGGACTACTCCTTTTAACAATGTTCACATTTTAAAAGGAAACCACAAGTTTTATAAATATGGTATCAGAACCCAATAAATTCCACGAGCAATTCGATCCGACTAAAACTCAAACGAGTATACAGATTTTAAAATTGATTTGCTTGAATGAGCCACTATCTTGTAGGATATGTTAAGGGATAAATCTCAAATTGAAAAATTATAGAATAAATAATCTACATATAAGAATTTGTACTAACCTTTTGAGATGGAATCTAAAGTCTTAATAGCCCATAACTTCGTTCTAGTCACCCTAGGTGAACATTCTCCAATTGGTGCTACCACTATGTTAAGTCGTGGAGTCTAATTATTGTCGTTTTGCATAATCAATATGCAGATTAATATCTCCGATAAGGTCATTGTAGGGGTTTCCTCCAAAGGGTGTAGAGCCCCTGGACCAAGATTTCACTAAGGATAGATTATGAATTTTAAACTTGTAATTTCGATTTTGTCATGATTTGTTTAATAAATAGAGTAACCATTAGGATTTTGTATTATCATAAAAAAAAGTGATGATGTGCAATTTTCTCTTTGTAAACTTCTTTTTATCATAGTAAATATTGTAATGCCAAAAGAGTATGTAGTCTCTTATTAAGGTGAACTTTTATAAATCTTGTGTGTTTTTATGTGTCTATTTTATTTATATGATTTAATTACTCTCGATGACTTGGAATTAATGTTTCATTTTCTCAACACAATACAGTAAAAAAGATTGCGAGATCACATTCTCATGCTATTACCCTTGCAATGACCAAAAGGAATAAACCTTATTCTCAGGGCCGGCTCTGGCCTAAGGCAACCTAGGTGATTGCCTTGAGCCTCAATTCTTGAGGGGCCTCAAAAAAATTAAAAACCCAAAAATTCAACAAAAAAATTACTTTCCTTTTTTAGTTGGGTTCTTTATTCCATTAAAAGACATGACTAAATAATATGATAGACTAAATAAAAGGTCCAAAACGCTTGGTCACTTACATCCTTAATGAGCTTGATTTTTTTTTAAAAAAAAAAACTTTCATAATTTTTTAGTAAGCTTATAATTTTTTTTTAAAAAATAAAAAAATTAATATTTATGAAAGTTAAAAATAAGTTATTTATTTTAAAATGGCTCATTTAATTTTTCAAAAATAATA
>CAIGRT010188867.1:0-13596 GCA_903798405.1 Fraxinus platypoda | reverse complement strand
CGTGGGTAATATATAGTTTGATCAACTAGCTATAATACAAATACTTTCTATTACTCTATTCATTTGAGTACCTCAGCCAAATTAAAATTTTCTAAATGGGTCAAGCATATAATCTACAGTACATTGTCACAAACTGAAAATATTTCACCTCAAAACCACACAAGTAGCATAAAACCAGTCTAATGATAATTTTTTATTCAGTTTGATACTGATACAGTGCAAACTGACTACTGATGGTAAAGAAAAGAAACACATGCTCGATTTCGTAATGCAATACTATGTCGTGGTGCTTTACATTTATCACCCTCGAATATCATCATCCCATAGTTCGTGTACCATATACATTTCTATGTAAAAATAAAAATAAAAACTTAATTTACCCTGCACCTCTAAGTTTTAAACTGCCAGCTAAAGATGGAAGATCTCAAAGTGAAGCACATATAGCAAATAATTTACATTGCTGGATATTTCATTGCACCTGCAAGTTTGGACGTCGAGAAGATGAAATTCTACCTTCGGGAAAACCGTCCCCAAGATTCAGTGATAACATCGTTCCTTGTGTCAAAAAGTTGGAGGTTCGATGGTGCTCGATGAAGGCTCGAGAATACACTATGCAGATGCATGGCAAATGTCAATAACCACTGCAATCAACGGAACAAATCTGGGAAGGACCACATTATGAACCTTGCAAAGATGTCTGTTTCGAGGAACTCTATATGAGCAGCCCGTCCAATTATGGTATTGAGGTTTCTCCCTTGCAATGAGATGTCAAAATTAACATCACATCGCATGAATACCCGGTGCTCAGCAGATGGTGCACGTATTTGGTCCAAGCAATTGTTAAGCATCTCCAAGAAAGCTTTGCCTTTTTTTGAGGAGTCGCCTGAAGAAGCTGGGCACATTTCAATTCTAGCAGAATGATATGGAACATAACCATCCTGAGAGCACGTAATAATCAAATAGTTAGAATACGAGATCATTTCTGAGAAACTCTTTTAAGTTTCAGCAAGAGCATGTTTGGTACGTATGATTATATAGGATTAGACAATACAGTGGACAAGATTTCAGGTTCCTTTTCTTCCTAAGATATGCCATAGTGTTTCTGTTGAACTCAAGTAACCTTCTACTAAGACTAAATTAATCACTTCAAACAATATACTCGAAAAAGTCCTGCTTATGTGTCCATTTTCACGACATGGTGGTACTCCATGTGACGCAGGAACGTAACAATTTGACAATGAACAAGAAAAGGAACATGAAGAGAAAGGGGATCAAAGAAGATAAGAAATTAGGACAAGAGAAATCAATTTATTCATAAAGGGAAACACCATCACTAAACATATAATCAAGGAGTAAAATGAGGTGTGTTGACAACTCACATGAAAATGGAAGATTGGTGGAAGAGAAATGCATAGACAACTGTTTATTCCCAAGAAGTTGTGGGACAACCATTGAATGGTCTACAAAATGAACTCATAAAAATGTTGAAGTAAAATACCTGGGGTGAAGATAACAGAATGATATTCCTGAAATTCTCCAATGTCTTTTCCTGAGTAACATGGAGAAAAGAAAGTATAAGAACACCAATGGGCGAGAAAGTAGAAACTGCCATTTTTTTTCAGTCACGGTAAATTATAATACTGATAGCTTATAAATTTTGTTGGAGATATAATAAGCCCCTGTTTAGCACCCATTAAATTAAAATTCATTTTTCTCTCTCTTCTTATCAACCACACATTCTTCAATAAAATAATATTAATCGTAAACCTAAAAACTTTTCCTTCTTTTTCAACTTCACATTCTCCAAAAATTACTACTCCTCTCATTAAAATGTGAAATAATGGAGCCCAAACAGGGGCTAAGATTCAACACATTGAAAATGAAAAAGAATTTGGACATAATGATTCAAAAAACACATTCCGAATGCCTAGAGCTCAATTTTGACCTTCTCAACATCTCATCCAGCTGGGGACATGTGGAATTTGAATTACCTATTCACACTTGACAAATATAGAAACACACATACTAAGGGGGAATGTGAAGAGTCAAAACAGTACCTTGCTAAGTTTGTACAAGAATGTATTTTGAAGATCAGGATCATCCGTAAAAGTCAGCTGATGAATGCACTGCGTGCCCTTGAGCTTTTTCAAGAGCCATAAACCACCATTAAATAAAGAGTTTGAACTGTATAGGTAACCTAGATGTGGTCCAGAAACAGAAAGATAAGTATGCAGGTATCTCAGATATGGTTCCATAATGCTATCTGCAAAAGAAGAGAAATATTTAGAAACATTGAAGATAATTGGAGAAACCCCTCAAGTTTTAGCATCAAAACCTGTTAACGCAGTTCTCAAAATAATGTTTCCAATGGAATGTCCAACAAAGCTAAGCTTAATAGTTCTGAGGACTCCAGATCTTGAGACTTTGTCCATCTTCTTTTTCACAAAAGATACAACTTCCTGTGCCAATCTTTGTCCCATTTCCATAAAGTCTCCAGACGTTTTCTCTTCATTAACCTCTGACATAAGAAATTCTACCTTGGGATCTAACAGGAGCCATTGATTCCGGACAAGCCGTAAATCCAGATGATGTCCCTGTACATGTCAAACTTGAGAAAGAAATTTTATACACCTAGAACAATAACTTCTAGAAATGCAATGTGATACAACACATAAAACTAACTTTACTTTTTCTGAGTCATGACAAGAAACATTATAAAAGTCAAAATAAGCCTATAAAAGTTGTTTGCTACAGAATGTAAAAGTAGTATAGAGTAGTATAGACCTGCATGATCATAACACAATTTAACAATATCTAAGAAGGCTCCTTGACTATTTATAGCCCAAAATTATTTTAGGGGTGTTCCACCTTAGAATCATTCCTAATTAGTTTTCAATTTGTTTCTTTAGTACTTTTAGGCCAGGGTATTCTGGTTATCATATCTGCAGCAATTATGGTCCTTAAGTTTTAATTAAATACTTTTATTCTTATTCAATATTTATCTGGATCTTAACTGCTGGAGGGTTAGCCTTACAATTAATTAATGAGAAGTTTTCTATTAGAAGTCCTATTCCTTGTTTTAGTAAAGATGTAGATGTCGATTTTAGGTCTCTAAATGCTTAATCTCTTTCATTTTAATAGTGGCTAGTCGATGAGAATTTGAATTGTATGAGTATCGATTTTCTTAATCCCTTTGCAAGGGTTGGCATTCTCTTCTCCACTTTCTCATCTTCAACTATTCCCTCCTCTTTTCTTCTACCTGTTTCTTGGGTGATTACAGAGTTTCCACTCCAAATAGAATGTGGGTTACTCTTCACTACTGGGTCATTTTGGTGCTACCATGTGTAAAGGACAATCAGCTCGGCTACAGAGAGTATCACACCTAGATTCCTTAGACGCCACACATAAGACAACACAAGAACAAGTAACTTTCAACAAATCTTGAACCACTGAACCAGCAATCTAATGGAGAAGTTTTTAGAGTATTAAACTTTAAGAGGTAATGCACACCACAAGCATGAAATGGTGATAGAGACAAGCTAAAAGGACCGTGAATTCATTATGCCATAGGTATTATTAAACATACCTGAAATCCATGGACAAAAACTACAATCTTCAGGACACGACTGCTTTGACGAGTGCTGGCAACAGATAACTTGTTTGTGGGAGTAGAGTCACCGCCAGAGATTAGACTGCTTTTAGATTTTTGGTCCAGTAGGCTGAAGTAAGAATTTCCACTGCCTGAATGCAAAGGTACATCCACAACACGTTCTACAATTACAATGGGAATGCGAGATGGATCTCCAAATATATGCATATCTTGAATACACCGATTGTTGATCTGTTAAGAAGCAATACCTGCTCAAACACCCAACACAGTGAAGATAATATTAATTTGCACTCTTTATAAGAACTCACCCTCATTTGTGCAATACTTCGCCTATGAAGCTCTGCTCGCATAGCTGCAGTCTGGACAGGCTGCACAGATCACTAGCAAAAATAAATAAAACCCCGGAATACATAGCTAAGAGAAGAATTGCCGATTATGAACAAATAAGAAGTTAGAAGTGTTAGTGCAATTACATCACCAGTTAACTTCCGTAGAACAGGTGCTCTACCATGCAATGCATGGTAAGAAGACTCAGCCACCTCACTACTTATATACTGGTGAGGCATCTCAACCTTAGTGTGAACCATCCAGATTGACCATTCAGATTTACGATCAACAGCCCATTGGTTGCACAGAAATTCAAGGATCTTTGTTTTGTTTGCCCTGGAAAGTCGAAATAGGATCAATACTGAACTGATGCACTCATTGGCAAGCACTGATAAAATTATCAGTCTTAACAATTACATGAGATGAACAACGGGGAAATAATAATAATTTTTTCCTCCATAGTAAGTTTAATATGTCATAATTCCAAGTTTCTACACATTAGAAATTTACACCACGTCTACAGCTCAAATAAGACTCATAAGAAGGGTCCAATTGTCAAACTCATTCAGTGAGCAATTAACTCTTACCTTTCAGTGACAATCAAAATATAATACTATAAATATTTGTAACAAATTCAATATCTCTCCCTTTCCAAGGATGTGGTCCTTACAATTCTATACTATCTGCCCTTGTCTGGCAACTTCATGCCTAGGATCTGCAGGCACAATGAAGCAGCCTGCCACTGGGAGAACGGTCAAGAAAGAAAGTTTGAAGCAGTAGTTCATCATGGACTGGTGATTTTCCAGTAAACCCTTTGGATGTTATACAGGTAAGACCACTAATGCAGGAAATGAGCTTTCTTTAAGATATTTGATCATTCAAATTAGCACTTCAACTAATTAAATTAAATCTGACTTTTTTGATAAAGTAATTATTATGCGAGCATATATATATATCGTTTTGCAGAAATTCTGGAGAATAGGGTTTCTTGGGGTTAAGTAATGGTTTTATCAAGCATGCCTAGGACAAATTAATTGGGGATTCTTATCCTACTAGATACAGCACTTCTTGAGTCAATTTAAAGTTTTTGAACTGTTACATTGCTTCTGAAACAAAATGGAGAACTGATTTGTGATGCTAATTTGACTTTATGATTCAGTGAAACCCATGACGTGATGCCATGGGATCAAAGTGGCATGCCTAGTTTTCTTTCTTTCTTTATAGTACTCAAACCATTAACAAGTAAAAATTTCACGAAATCCGTGAGCAGTGCTATTGGGTACTGTTCACCAGATCTCTACTCTATACATCTTTATCTTGATTTCTTTGAGCTCTAAATCGAAGTCACTAAAGCATAAAAAGAATCTTATGCCTTTTCACCTGAGTTCTAAAGTTTTTCATATTAAAAGATAAGTGAAATAGCATGAAATGAGTCCCCCATATTGTGATTTTCTTGAAATACAACATTCAATGAGAGCCATCTACCAACTGCATCTTTTGACTCGATTTAGAGCACAACTTTTAATTTCTTAGAAGTAGTAAACACTCTTAAATGCATGTTTGATACAGTAATTGACGATTTCAAATTTCACCTCACTCTTGACTGTACCATAATCATCTCTAGGAATTAAAACCCCAAATACCTTGCACTTCTTGCTCCACATCAAGCAAATATTTTCCTATGTCCCCACGACGAGCAAAATTTTTCATAACTCAGTTATATAAATCCATTATGAAAAGGAACAAAACTGACTTTGACCATTAAAAAACATCTTCTTTTATACTAGTTTATGTAAATTTTAAGGGACAGAAGAAAAAATGGAATTAAAAGTTGTGTTACAAAAAGTAGAAAATGACATGCATTGTTCAATAAAATGGAGTATGAAGAGTAAAAACAAACCTGTGAAAATTCAGAAACATACTCCATAGGTAGAAAATTTGATTTCCAATTGAATCAAATGAGCTAGGTGTATCCTTAGATAACGAATATGGAAAACCATCTGCTTGAAAATCAACCCCACCATTTGGTTTCTGTTCAAGTAACAAATATCTGATGATCATTGCTCACAACAAAACATGACATTAGAAACAGTTACACAATATTTTGAAGCGGCAAAAGATCAACAGATATGACGAAATTTTAATAGCATCGAATCGATAAAAGGACCTCAGAAACATTTTGGAGGTTACTTGAAACTTGTCCAGGACTTTCAGCATTGGTTTTTTCCAGATCAGATCTTAAACTGATAGCACATAATCGGTTAACATCTTCCATATCAATTCGTTGATTGATAGCCTTGCTAAGCTTTTGTAGCTCTTCAATGAGTATGTCACGAGCACTTGATAATTCTTTGACGAGCATGTCCTGTTTTAGAAACACAAAAAATGTCAACAAAAATTTTGTTCAGTAAGATCATGTGCAGGAAAAAGAAATGACGCCCGTGACCAGAAGCAACTCAAATAGAAATTTATGTATGTTGATGGGAAATGCAAATTCAATGGGTTTGTAACATTGATTCAAAAAGGTGATTAAGTGATGTGATAGCATACAGATCACATAATCAAAAAAATATAAAAGTAGATCGCATTATCTATATAGAAAGGATTCAATGACAGATTTGTTAAAAATGGTGTCTAAAGGGCTTATTTACATAGCATATCAAGATACTTTAGAATTTATGGAAGAGAAGAAATCTACTATCAACATAGAATTGCAGATTATGGAAAAGTCATAGACAAATAATTATCCAACCAAAAAAAGTGAAATAAACACAATAAGATGAAAATTCTGTTCAATAGGAAGAGCAAGGAAGTTGACTCTAGAACAGACATCCTGGAATACTACTTACGTGCTTTGACTTATCGCAATGTCCAACAATAGCATCTTCATCAGCTCCAGAATCACTGAAAGAAAACAAATGCCTTCATCAGTTCAACAGATTTAATTCAACAAAAAAGCCTATTCAAAAACATGAGACAAGCTTATTTGAGTTGCTAAGAATCAATAGGTAATCAAAGTGAACATCCTAAAAATAATTAAAACACCAAAAATGATTTTTGAAACATCAAATAAAAATTAAATTTAATACCTAGGTAATGGAAGTTGCTACAAAAAAAAAATAAAAATAGGGAAGTTACTACGAACCTTGGTACTTCCAGGGAAGCAGAGGAAACCCCACTTTTCAGCATGCACACATGTACAGTTATATCAACTAACACAGCATGAAAAGCATCAAAATGAACTGGGCAATAGGAATGCAACCCCAAAAGAGCTTTAGGGGGAAGCCGAAATTCATGGACTGCAGTTGGGCTTGCATCCAATGACACCTGCAAGTTAGACCTGCAAATCGTGTTCTAAAATCACCAAGTACAAAGCCTAAATGAAGTTTAATGTGCTTAAATATTCACCCCACCAAATGCGTGTATGGTTTCGTACAATATATCACTGAAAAACGGAAACATTGAAAATATAGGTATTATCCACTAACCTCTTCTCAAGTACAGGAGCATACATGAGCTCAAATTTCAGAATAACAGCTAATGTGGATGGACCCTGGTAATCATAATTCCCATTCAGTTGCTGTGATACACCAATAGCACTGAAATCTGAAGGTATATATGCATTCAAACATGTTTAAAGGATATGAGAGACTAACGTTACATCTTTCAAAAGTGGTCTCTAACAAACTTATGTCAGAAAGGGCTGTACTCATGTATATGATCTACCTAAACCAAATAAGGGTTGACATCTCTTCTAAGAAGGATAATTGCTATTCTGAAAGAGTATTTCAGTTCATGACATCATTGACATATTTATTATTTAATAAGCAATTTTCCTTTGGTTTTTGGCTGCACTTGACGAGGTATACCGCTTGTCTCCCAAATATTTAATATCTTTATTCAGTTTTCTATATCACCCCTCACAAAAGTACACATAAAAATATAAATAAATAAGTCTGCACAACTGTGAAGTGTGCAAAATACCCAAAAAGGAATAAAGGATAAGATTACTACCTCAAATTCACTGAGAGATAAGTTGAAAGAGACCATCATGGACAAAAGAATATCCTGCCTTGCATATTTGATACGGAAAGGTTGTGTTGAAAAACTGTTGTCTGTGTCGTCAATTCTCCACACTCCATGTACATCATCAGATCCCAATTCAGGAGCTGTACAGATAAAAAGATAATTTGGCAATAAGTGTAGCTGTTAGATCTGTTCATCAAACACAATTCAGTGAAGTAGATCCAAACAAGTGACCAATTTAGAAATAAATAGGGATCACAAACCCAACAAGTGCTCGGTACCTTCATATTGAATAACTCTAGCTGGAGTTACCAAAGAACCATAATCACCATCTTCCCACCTCATTGTAATCTTAATTTGATACCATCTGAAAATCGGAAACAAAAGCTAAACCAACATAACCAAATAATGAAAAAGAAAAGAAAAGGAGGTCAACTTAATATTATGCTTACCCTTGCTGAAATAGGTCTAGGTTGTGAAATCGATGAATATAAATGGCAATCTCATGCACAGCCTCCAACATTGGCTTATTAGACCTTTTATAATTAGTTTTGAGATTGTTGGGCTTCACTGGTAGTTGTTGCTTCTGCTCTGACAAGAGGAGAGGCAAAGGCTTCACATCAGTATTCTCCAACCTCTTAGGGTTTACTGTTGCTGATCTATTAAAACCAGATATCATCCATCTCAAATGCTGAAGAAAAAGTGACATTAATTGTGAATTTCTGCGATGAAAATTTGCATCCCTCTAGTTCCTTGTACCCAGACCCAATTTTTGTAGGTCAGGTTTGGTTTTCAAGGAAAAGAGATTTCAGGAATTTCAATAATATAGCGCCCAAGTTACTGATTTGGGAGAAGGATGTTTCGAAATGCCTGTGCTAGCGAGAGTAGAAGGGAAGACTCAGACAAAAGTGACCCCCTTCACCAAAGGCTTCTGCACCATTAGATACAACATTGAGGAGGAAAATCATAATAGAACTAACTAAAAACTGATTACATTTTAATTCTAATGAAATTTGCAAAGAAACAATAACAGCTTTGTAAATTTAGCTTCCAGGCTATAAATATTACTGAAGAATAGAACTATTAACAAAATTCATCCAAGACAGAAATTAAGCCCCTGCTTGAACTCCATTTAAAAACTCATTTTTTCCCAAACTCGTTTTCAACGACACATTCTTCCAATAAAATAATTTTACACATAAACACAAAAAAAATAATAATAAATAAATAAATAACAAAACAAAATCCTACTTGTTAACCACACTTTCCAAAAAATCACTATTACAGAACTCATTTTCCCCAAAAAAATGGGACTCAAACGGGGCTAAAGTTGGAAATATCTTTTTCCTGGACAACAATCTTGACAGTTGCCCCTCTTGTTCTTGAAATTACAACAACTCTCCTTTCTGATAATTGTAGAGGGATCCCCCATACACAACACAGTTAGAGTCGTAACAATTTGAGCTTATAGACAGCAGATATCTTGATTAAGACAACTAGATAAAATCATAAATCAAAGTTCTTCAAATTTTCTAGTTAAAATTAACTATTAGCTGTAGGATCTAACTATCCTTTCAACATAAAAGTACACATATAGCTCACAGATGCAAGCAGTCATATCTAAATCGCAAGTCAAAATTCTTAAAAGTACCAGTTTTTTGTGTTATTAGTTAAAATTAACCATTAGCTGAAGGATCTGCACATCCATTCAAGATAAAAATAAACATCAAACTGACAGGTGTAAGCACTCATATTTTGACTGAGAAACTTTAAACTTCTGGTTCCCAAGCAACCCAACGAGGTTTCAATTGCTATAGACTGTGCCGGTTTACACAGCATAAATTGCTCAGAAATGTCGGAATGCACCAAAAATATAAAATAGAGCTCTCAATGAGAAAAAATCTAAGGATATTGAAAATGACTGATTATTCGCGTACATGGTTAGCCTATTTACAGGCGACAACAAATCTGCTATTTTCTCTAGACATATCGTAGTCAAATATAAAACGTTACAAATAATGAGGATTTCTGTTAAAATAAATTATGGGATAAATAAAATTGAAAATGTAAGATTAGATTGAAAAATTTAAAAATTACGATGTTGCCCATTTTCATGAAGTATGTTTCTCGTAAAAATAATGGCAAGTTATTAGAATCTCTATACTGAGCTTTTTGAAAATTCACAAGTCCTTAAAAGAATATGGATTCCAGATGCCAATGTCTTCTGTCAATACCAAAGTATACTCTACAAATCTATAGTACCTAATAATGCAACCATATATGACAAATCTCTTCTATGGATAACCAACAGTAAATCTTCCTCCACTAGCTAATAACAAATCCCAAAATCCATGTCAGTCCAAGGTAACTATCATAGTCTGATGGTAAGCCTAACCTTATTTTCTGTACACAAACCATCTTCTTATGTCAGAGAAGCCCACCTCAGTCCGAACTCATAGAGCTTCAAGCTAACAATTGGTCATATGGCACCTGTACTCGTGAAACTCTCCAACACTCATCAATAAAAGATTACCCCCATGATCATTAACTTCAGCTGTTTTAGCTACTGTATCGGTATGTCCTTATTCAAAATGACAGCCAAAATGTTATAGTTGTTACGCCAAATGTGAAAACAAACTTGATCCATTTCCCATTTCTAACCGTGAGAACTTGGAGCTTAACCAAGTCATCCCACCCATTCAACCAAATAAATGAAGTGTAGTTTATAAAATTGCTTTTTACTGAATTTCAAAGAGAGTAGATGAAAAAGTTAGAAATAAATCGTTGTTTGTCAGAACTAAAAACAAGATGCAAGAGTGACCACAGAGCACTATAAGCATCCAATTTATTCAGATACATCCAAGCTATCAAGAAAGGATCTTTATATTGAATGCTTTAGCTATTAAAATTACCACAATAAACCCACCAAAAAAAATTAAAATTTATGCAACTTAACTTACTTCTACCACATATAACCCCAAATTGTGATTATACATTTCATTTTAAAATAAATCCATAATTCATACCCCCAATTCAAGTAAATGACACCATAAGACCAAATACAATAGAGAACAATCTAAAACCCGCTTTCTATGGAAATGCATACAGCTCAAAACAGAAATATAGACTACGGGATATAGAAATGTGCGCGTTTGTTGACATTCACGAGCACTGCATTTATAATCACTGATCTATCTAATGGGTTTTTAGAATTTGATTGAAGAACCTGGAAATGGGGTTTTTGTCAACCAGGTTATGGGCAGCCAATGAGCAGTATCGGTCAGTTAAATGGCGGTGGCGGTTTGATCTAGCCGGTAACGACGGCGCGTGAGGTGGAGCGGCGATTTGCGGCGGAGAGAAAAGGGAGAACAAAAGAGTTTAAGAATTAAGATGTTTTTCGGGAGACGAGTTGATTCTAAAGGACAATAATTAGAATCAATAATTTATTTCTATACTCTCTTTTTCTCTTTGATTTTTTTTTTTCAAGAAATTTCTTTAAAGAGGATTGAAGTTCTTGTTTGGTTCCATTATTTTTAAAATACATTTTGTTCTCTCTTACTTTTAATCATACATTTTTTAATAAAATAATATTACACGCACAACCAAAAATTTTCTTTATTTTTAAACCATACATTTTTCATCAAATCACTATTTCAAAATGCATTTTAACAAATAATGATGCTCAAACAGGCTCGAAGGCAGATGACTATTGTGGATTTTGCCACTTTGTCAAAAACAATTTAATAGATACAGATATACAGTGACATGATTCAATGTGACAACAAATGATTTGATGGAAAATCTGACTATGTTTAAAATGGTTCGATAATTGAATGTCCTGTGACGCTATGTTAAGGATTATGCCAATACATCTGACACTGTAGTATAATTCGATTATTTTTACAATAACCTTACATTAGTTAATGTTATGAAATATTCATGTCTTAAGAAAGACAAGGAAATATCTTTCAGATCATTGTGTTAAAGTACAATGTTTTTAGAATTCTACCTCACCCACTGTCATCTTAATAGTAACATAGGCAATTCATTCACGTTTTCTAGAGAAAAATGTGAAAAAGTTCTATTCGTTAAGCTCTATAGATAGTAGTGCTACCCGGGTTGTTTTTTCATGGAAGAGAATTCACTCTAATAACTTTATAGGAATTTAGGTCAATCTCTCAAAAAATACTTTAAAATACTCGACTCATTCACTTGCAAGTCACCGTGATTTCTACACCACAATATTTTTATCACGTGGCAATGAATGAAGATACCTGCTAGGGTGCACGTTTGAAGGTGTACATGCCCTTCAATAATATCCTCCTCTTCATGGTCGACTAAAATTTTGTAGCTGTTGAGGTTTTGATAGAAAGACGAAATCGATAAAATGATAGAAAAGAATATATTTCTTGAATTTGTTTCAAACATACAAAGCCAAGTCTAACCATATATTCTTCCCTATATTCTTTTTAATTTTTTAGTGGCTTTTATGTTTATTTATTTAAGTAATGAGTCCCCAAACGATAAACAAAAACCACTCAAGCAATGTTCTAAAAAGCGTAATGCGTTGCGAGGTGTCGAGGTCGAGAATCGAGAATCAAGAATCACAAGTTTAGGCGTGTCAATGAGAAGAATAAGCGACATAATGTGTTTCGTATTTTTAATATTATTTTAATTATTTTTAAGGTATTAAATATATTTTTTTATATCATAAAAAAAATTTACCAAAAAATAAAAACAAATAAAAAAGAAGGGATTAGACGGGATAATAAGCGGTGCATTATGTCGCATTTTAGAATAGAAACGCATTTTTCGCGCATACCACGAATTCGACACGTTTTCCACCCGCATCGCGCCTAGACCGCGTATGTGGCGCATTTTCCCGAGTTTTAGAACATGGCACTCGAGTGTTTTAAAGAATTAAAACATTCAACAAATTGGATATGCCATGGTTATAGATCCCCTCTTGAAATTCTACTATTTACTTAAAAACTCTTTAGTTACATTTAAGAAATTGGCGGTTTTTATTTTTATATAGTGTTTTTTTCGTAATGATCAAATAAAAAATATCTACTTTTAGATGCTTTCTTTGTCGACATACAATCTAACCTTATGAAATATAATTGTTACCATATAGTCACATTCCTCTTCACCCTTACATGCTTTTTCCGTTTTCTATTTTTATATTCTCCCCTTTTCAATCTCCTTTCTTATTGATTGCCATCAATCCTACCTTGCATTTCTCTATGATCAGATATTTCGTGTGTTGCTCAAAAAATGGGAAAGTGTGTGACGAGGCGGGGATCCAGGGAAGAGAGCTGCTCTCTAGGAGATTCACGAACTTATGTAACAGTTAATCGAGTCATGAATGATCAGATTCCTAACCTCGTACTATGGTTATTTAATTGCCAGATACCAACTTGCAAACGAGGCAATAAATTGAAAATTGGTTAATTGAATTAGGGTTGAGCAAAATATTCGAACCGAACCGAATCGAGCGATTTTTTTAAAATGAAATACCCGAACGGGTATTCGAATCGAGAACCGAATGGTTTGGTTCGGTTCTCGGTTCTAGACCAAGAACCGAAGAACCGAATTTTTTTTTATATTGGATAAATCAATTTCTTTTATTT
>CAIGRT010188858.1:0-10589 GCA_903798405.1 Fraxinus platypoda | reverse complement strand
GTTTGTATAAAATGTAAGCAAATGGTATCGCCTAAATTTAATAACAAGAAAAAAAAGAGTCAATTTGAAGAAAAAAAAAAGGAAGACTTATATCCAAAGTTTAAAAAAAAAAAAAAAAATGTCTCCGCGTGTGCGGAGAGATGTCTCCGCATCGTGGAGACATCTCCGCGCACCACAGAGAAATTTTTTTTTTTTTTTATTAATTATTAGAGTGCTAACAATTAAAATCTTTCAATTCATCATGTTAGCATCTCCGATCTCACATGTGAACAATCATTTTCTTTTTGTTATATTGTAGTGATTCTTTTATCCGTTGCTCTTCTTTTATTATCCTTAGTAGCATCCTTCGCCGGTGGAAAAGCTTGATCGCCTTCACCTGTTGTAGTGACAGTCTGTGTTTCAATGCCATTTTTTTTTTCCTTTCAGAAGTATGTTTCACAATCTTTTTTTTTTTTTTTTGCGTCTCTACATGTTGATTTGCTGTTTCAACCTTTTCAACATTCCTCGACAGACTTGATTTGTTCGCAGAATTACCTGAAGCAATTGAAAAGCAATCATTCAATGGAAAACTTGTCACACGACTGTCCAAAACAACCAATGGGAAGGAAGATAAGGTAGAGTATGCAGCAAACCAACGACCTAGGTAATCATTACGTCACCGCTGCATCCTGATCCATAATCAAAAACCATTGATGTGGCAAGTGAAACACAGATCGAGGTCGGCTACTTTAGCTATAAATGACTAAGGCGGTCAGCAATTGTAATTTCTTCCCCTATATAAGGGGGATGGAGAATCAAATTCTCTCTGATTAATGTACTTTACCTTTCCATATCTCCCTTTGAGTTCGAATGTAGTCCAGATTTTGACCTCACCACTCCCTCAGCTTTTCATAATTTCTTTTAAGTTGAGTCAATGTTAGACAAAGAGATATTCGTGAAATCTGTGTGTCTTGGTTCAGACCCTTCCATTATATAGATCAAAATACAATTGATTTCTAGCTCCTAGATTAATTACTTACCATATACAGAGATATCTACAGCTACCTATTACCTAAGTATGGAAAGAATACAACTTTACAATGAAGCTACAGAGCTGTACAATTAAGGAAAATTAACGTGCTGCAAAATCAATGGAAAATTAACGTCCAGCTAAAGGTAACTGTAATATCCTTTGACAGTCAAAAGGTGCCACATCACTTTTTAACCCCAACCAAAAGTTTTCTGCACAAAATTTGATTTTATTATGTATATCTGTACTGACTGTACATATCATATTGTAAGGTAGGATCTTCTGTTTAGAGATAAAATCAGATTGCTGATTTTTTAGGGCTATATGTACTCTGTAACATGTATGATTAAGTATAAGTGAATGAAAATCAGCGTTTTACTTTTTGAGTTTTTTTTTATCATTTTCTATACCTTTAATCATTTGAAGAGTCTGAAAAATTGAGGAAACTTCAATGTTTCAAATTACATAATTCCCATAGTCTAGCAACAGTGGCCTAAAAAAAATCCCTCTGAAAGTTTATAGAAAGGGATATCTTGTGTAATTTAAAATTGTATCCATCCATACTTAAAATCAAATCAAGAATTGGATTTTCCTATTTCGAACAAATGGACGAGAAACAGGGTCAGCAGCACATTCATTGCTTAAAATTGGTCTCCCTTTCACCTCGCTAAATATAGAATACAAGGACAATACTATGGGGCTATTTGAAGAATCAATAATCCACCTCAAAAATTTCTGTCAATAATTTATACAGGGTGAACACCTGTCACAGACTCACAGTATCATTACTATCAATCACACTCCATTTCCCCTGAACAGAAGGTAGATTCAAAACCTCATATCACCACAAAATCTCCTATATCATCAAGGAATCTCTTCAACAACTCTCAGTTGGAAATTTACCAAGTAGATAATATTCCAACACAATAATTTAATATTAGAATCGGAACACATGGATTATAATACCAAAAAAGTACCAAATTTCCTGATTCAGAAAATTGAATATGTTAGAATGTGAAATAAAATGTTTACAACTTCATTTTCTATGGTATACAGTAAAACTGTCTCATGGGGTGACATAATTTTCCACCTCAAGCTTCTATCAATTCTAGCTAGGTTAATACGTACCACTTTGCTTTACAAAATTATTCTCTACCAAACTAAGCTAGTGGCAGATTTCATATTACACTTAATTGAGAAGTGACATTAATGAATACATCCACGCTACAGGGGATTGTCAGGCCACCCATCGGATGATCAAACCCAAATTCTTCCTCGGCTTGACTTAACAAATCTTGAAACAAAGAATGGTTTAAGTATGATATTGGAACGATGAATCTCTTCTTTTCACCCTCCCCAGCATATACTGCAACATGACCTTTTGGAATATCTATTGTTGTATGGTTTCCCATTGATGAAGACCGTCTAAGAAAATTCTTGGAATGAATATTACGAAGCATGCGGATGGCCATGGTTCAGGCAGGATTTTTCTTTCTCGATCGAGGAAGTTTAGTGGAGATTCTAGGTTGTGTGTAATAACTGAAAGTTGAGATTGTTGTGAAGGACTTATGTTGGGTTGGATGCTAAGATAGGAATATATATAGATGAAGGGCTCTCTTTGGCAATCTTCACTTCTTAAGTTTGTGGTGAAGAGGCAATTTTAAGGGGACCAGATCACTAGACAGAAACATTAGCATATGAGAAATCACATGGATTTGTTTTTCAATTAAATTGATACAACAAAAGTTTGTTTATGTTGAAAAATCAAATTTCTCAGCATTTAAGATAAGATGGCCTACAGAGGAAAAATTGAATTAAATGAAAGACTACAGATGGAGTCATTTTTCATTGAAGCAAGACTGGCCTACACTCAGAAGCATGCTTGGAGCACCTAATTTTTCCTATCAAAATAAGGTCACATATTGTGATATAGTGTAGACATAAACATTAATAAAAATTTGTACCTGTCGGGATGCCAAAGCAGCTTTACGACCTGTTGCACCTAAAATAAACAACTGCAGATATTAAATCTTGAACAAAAGATTGTGTGGTTAAGAGAAATTTGGATTGGGGCAAGAGAAGCACAACAGCAAAAGGGATCACATGGTTTTGTCTTTCAATCACTGCCTAATATTTATAAGCAAAGAACTAACTGCATACGTATCCAAAAACATTATTCCCCACAATTTCCCTACAACTTAGATTAGTAAGTCAAACAACATTAGAGTTGTTTAGATGCTCAGTTCTTGATTCGATCAATGGATAATGCTTATCAGTGCAAGGGTGAGACACCTTAATTCATGTGTTTCTCTGGAATAAGGTAACATACAGACAGGCTTACCTAATTCTCTATATAAGCAGATATATGAATTGAAAGGAAGTAAGAAATATCTACCCACTGAGAAAAAATCAGCAGGACATTTGTTCTATAAAATTGGTTGCTGAGTGTTGAATGCACTGATCATGGAATTTTGTTAAAGGATAACATATGGTGTTATACATCATCTTTATAATGAAACTAACTTCTTTGACACGAGATAATGATATTAAAGGATATCATAAGGTGTTATATATACAAACCTACCAAAGGGCAAGAAAGAGAGCACGCGGAAAGCTGAAGTACGGAGCCCATATTGAGCAAAATGAGGTATAAGCCTGGTAGTACAAAAAAAGACCTGATTGATTCAACCCCAATTGTTTTGCCTGTTTTTTTGGTAGAATCAGATTTTCTTTATACATGAAGAATGATATCGTTTTTTCAACAGAAATAACATAGTCCATTGTCCTGCAAATTTAGACTTAGCATAATCCCAACAAAAGATCATTTACACAACAATATTCTGTACAGGAACTTCATGAAATACCATCATTGTATCATTCATAGAAAGCAACTTCATTTAAAAATCCACCAAACCACTAATGGAAAACACACTAGATAATCAACCTGATTACTCCACACGGGCAGTTATCATTTTACTGACACAACCATCTTTGACACAACATAATGACTTTAAAAGATAACATAAAGTGTTTTATATACAAACACTATATAAGTGTAAGAAAGAAAGCATGTGAAGAGCTGAAGAATGGAGTCCATATTGAGAAAAATGAGATATAATTGAATTGAAGAATTAAGGACCATAAAATTGACATCATAAATCATCAAGCATTCTCTTCAACAACTCTCGGTTGAAAAATGCTATAGCGAGTTGCAAATATTCTGGTGTAACTTAAAATTGGAATGCAAGGATTATAATCCCAACCAAGTACCAAGTTTTTAATTTAGAAACTTGACAGTACAAGAATGTGAAAAAGTATGACACAGCTTCATTTTTATATGGTAAAAAGAAATTATTTTTTTCATGGGGAGACATTAGTTTCCTCCCCAAGCTTTTATCAACTCTAGCTAGGCTAAAATGTACAACTCTGCTTTACAAAATTGTTCTCTATCTAACTAAGGTAGCAGCATAATTCATATTACATTTAATTGAGACATGACATCAATGAATACATCCACGCTAGAGGGGATTGTGAGGCCACCCATTGGATGATCAAAACCAAATTCTTCCTCAGCTAGACTTAACAAATCTTGAAACAAAGGCTGGTTTAAGTATGGTAGTGGAACTATGAATCTCTTCTTTTCACCCTCCCCAACATATAATGCAACATGGCCTTTTGGAATATCTAACGCTGCTTGGTTTCCCTTTGATGAAGACCGTCGAAGAAAATTCTTGGAATGAATAATACGTGGCATACGGATGGCCATGGTTCTCGGCTTCTGGCAGGGCTTTTCTTTCTCAATAAGAGGAAGCCAAATAAAGATTTTTGGACGTCTGAAAGAAGTAAAATTTGAGATTCTTGTGAAGGACTTGGGTTTGGTTCGGTGCTAAGATATGTCTATATATAGGCAATCCTTGACTTCTAAATTTTTTGATTATGAGGCAATTGGATAGGGACCAGATACCAGACAGAAACATTAACACATGCAATATCACATGGATCTGTCTTCCAATCATCAAAGATAATTGAAAATGTAGCAGAACCATGTTTTTGTTGAAAATCAATTTCCTTAGTATTCAAGATAATATGACCTGCAGAGTTCAGTTTGAATGAAAAAAATAAGGACTACAGATGGGGTCACCGTATTTTTATTTTTTTCTTTAATCACAAATATGTTTAGTAGCTAAGCTACTACCCAAAAAATACTTTTAAAATGTACTGATAGAAAAAGCTGGTCCTACACTCTTAAGCATGCTAGAGACCCTAATATTTCCTTTCATATAAGGTCATTTACGAATAGCAGATTGTATGGTGAAGGGGAATAGGGATAGGGCCATAGAAGCACAAGGAATCACATGGTTTTGTCTTTCAATCACCACCTAAATATATAAGCAATGAAATCACAGCATAGAAATTCTGAAATGTAAGTCCCTACAATCTTTTATACCAACATACAAACAATAAACTCACCGTCTGAAACATTAGTCCCCACAGTGTTTGATACCAATGTACAAGCAATTAACTCACTGCATTAAATTTAAAGATATTAGTAATGTCTAGCAGTTAGTTCTTGATTAAATCAATGGATCATAACAGTTGAGGGTTGAAACGTCTTAGTTCACGTGTTTCTCTGAAATAAGGTGATGTCGAGACGAATATCATGGGGTTTTTGAGCTTTATCAATTCCTGACATTGCAAAAGCCCACATGACACGCAGTTTGATTTATAATTCAACCGTCAACTGATGATTCTATTCTATGCATTATTAAATTTAGTCTTCAATTATCTATTTGCACCATGGATTTCTTCCTAAGAATCAATAATCCACCTCAAAATTTTCCCATTTTCAAGCACACTTATTTGTCTTATTTTGGAATTTTATTTTCCCAGAAGGTGGACCTAAAAACCTCATATCACCACAAAATCTTAAATCATCAAGGATTCTCTTCAACAACTCTCAATTGGAAATGCAGTAGCAAGTATGATAATATTCCAACAAAATAATTTAATCCGAGAATTGGAACATATTATTATAATACCAAGTACAAAATTTTCTGATTTAGAAAATTGACTATTTTATAATGTTAAATATAGATGGTAAAGGGAAAAGCTTTTTTTTTCACAGGGATACATTGTTTTCCTCCCCAAGCTTTTATCAACTCTAGCTAGGTTAATCTGTACAACTCTGCTTTACAAAATTGGGTCTACCAAACTAAGCCAGTAGCTGATTTCATATCACACAATTGAGAAGTGACATCAATAAATACATCATTGCTACAGGGGATTGTGAGACCACCCATTGGATGATCAAACCCAAATTCTTCCTCAGCTTGATTTAACAAATCTTGAAACAAAGGCTGATTCAAGTATGATATTGGAACGATGAATCTTTTCTTTTCACATTCCCCAACATATACTACAATATGACCTTTTGGAATGTCTAATGTTGTTCGGTTTCCCATTGATGAAGATCGTCGAAGAAAATTCTTAGAATGAATAATACGAGGCATGCGGATGGCCATGGTTCAGGTAGGATTTTTCTTTCTTGATCAAGGAAGTTTAGTGGAGATTCTAGGTTGTGTAAAAAGTAAAAGCTAAGATTGTTGTGAAGGACTTATGTTTGGTTGGACATTAAGATATGAATATATATATATAGATGAATGGCTATCTGTGGCAATCCTTCACTTCTTAAGTTTGTGTGAAAGGCATTTGGATGGGGACCAGATTACCAGACATAAACATTAGCATATGACAAATCACATGGATCTGTTTTTTAATCCTCAACAAATTGATACAACAAAAGTTTGTTTATGTTGAAAAATCAAATTCCTCAGCATTTAAGATAAGATGGCCTACAGAGGACAACTTGAATGAAATAAATAAGGACTACAGATGGAGTCATTTTTCATTGAAGAAGGACTGGCCTACACTCAGAAGCATGCTAGGGTTACGTAATCTTTCCAATCTAAATACGGTCACAAATAAAGAAATACATACCTTTTATTTCTGTTCAAATGGAGATCTTATTAATCAAAAATTGTACCTGTTGGATGCCAAAGCAGCTTTACTACCTGTTGCACCTAAAATAAATAACTGCAGATATTTAATCTTTAACAGATTGTGTGGTGAAGAGAAATTGGGATAGGGGCAAGAGAAGCACATCAGCACAAGGGATCACATGATTTTGTCTTTTAATCACCACCCAATATTTATAAGAAAAGAACTAATTATATAGATACTGAAAAACATTATTCCCCACATATCTGATAACATAGGCTACAACTTAGATTATTGTCAAATATATTAGAGTTGTTTAGATGCTCAGATCTTGATTCAATCAATGGATAACGTATATCAGTGCAAGGTTGAGACACCTTAATTAATATGTTTCTCTGAAATAAGGTAACATATAGACCACCATACCTGATTCTCTATATACGTTGATGTATAAACTGGCAGTAAAAAAATATACACCCACTGAGAAAAAGGTCAGCAGCACATCTGTTCTACAAAATTGGTGGCTAAATGTTGAATGCATGGATCATGCTACGGGGCTAATACAGAACTTTGTATTGCAAAATTCGATATAAAGATTCAATCATGGGGCTTTATTCACCTTTCTCAGCTTCCTGACATTGTCAAAGTCCACATGAGTTGCAACAATATTGATAATTTCATTTAGCTCAGCTTCTGAATAGACGTCTCTGTATTATTAAGAATGGTTTTCAATTATTTAATTTCCCATGGACTTCTTCCCAGGAATCAATAACCCACTAGACATTTACTTTTAATAATGTCAACGTGGAGAAGCTTTATGACCCCCGAGGAGGACATTTTCTTCAATTTCATGTCAAGTCACCAATCGTGGGAACAGATGGAACTAAGGAGGCAGGGTGTGAAAGATTTTCCCTCTGCCATGAATGCTGTGGACAGTTTGGTTGATCATAAGATTGCTATACACATTTTCTTTATACATAAAAAATTAAAATAGTTCGTCATCCATTCTGCACATATTAGACCTTGCATAAGCATTCACAAAACAATGTGCTTCACGGGAACTTCATCAAACACCATCCCTTCATCGAAGAAAACTTTGTTAAAAATTCAACAAAACTGCTAGCGGCAAAAAACATTAGACAATCAACCTGATTTCTCCACACGGGCATTTTTCATTTTGCTGGCACCAACATCTTTGACACGAGATAATGATGTTAAGGGACAATAGAAGGTGTTATCTATACAGATACTATTCAAGTGCAAAAGTGAGGGCGTGGAAAGCTGAAGAATGGAATCCATATTGAGAAAAATGATATATAAAAACAATTAAGGAGTAAAGGTGATTTGGGATTGAGGAATTTGAAGAAGATGCTTAGGCAAACCTCGCTGAGTTTTGAATGCATGGATCATATAATTAATCTCCTAAATCGTCAAGCATTTTCTTCAACAACTGTCAGTTGAAAAACCATATAGCAAGTAGCAAATATTCCAGTTTAACAGAAAAATTGGAATGCAAGGAAGAATCTCAACCAAGTACCAATTTTTTTTTTCTTTATTCAGAAACTTGTCTATATAAGAATGTGCAATAAAACATTATAGCTTCATTTAAAAACTTTCTTTCATATGGTGACATTATTTTCCTCCCCAAGCTTTAGTCAACTCTAGCTAGGCAAAAATGTACAACTCTGCTTTACAAAATTGTTTGCTACCAAACTAAAATAGCGGCTGATTTCATATTACAGTCAATTGAGAAGTGACATAAATGAATACATCCATGCTACAGGGGATTGTGAGGCCACCCATTGAATGATCAAACCCAAATTCTTCCTCAACCCGACTTAACGAATCTTTAAACAAAGGCTGGTTGGCTGCTAAGATATGTTTATATATAGACGAGTGGCATGCTGTGGAAATCCTCCACCTCTTTAGTTTGTGGTGAAGAGGCATTTGGATAAGTAAGGACCAGTTCACCAGCCAGAAACATCAGCACATGATAAATCACATGGATCTGTTTTCCAATCATCAACTGTATTTGAAAGTATAAGACAACTCTGTTAATGTTGAAAAACAAATTCCTCACCATTAAGATAAGAGGGCCTACAGAGGACAATTTGAACAATAAAAGCCTGGTCCAACACTCAAAAGGATGCCTGATAGAACTAACCTTTCCTATCAAAATAAGGCCACATATAGAGGAATATATATATATTTTTTCCTTACACACAAAACAATCTAAGGTGTTTGACAAAAGCTTTTGATAAAAGTTTTAGCAAATTCTGATAAAAGTAGATGAAATGAGTGATTGAAAAGTTGATAAAAAATGTGTATCCTACTAAATGTCGGTTAAAATTAAGTTTAATAAATTGAAAAGTCGATAAAATTCAAACAAACACTAAATCAAAATGTGTACATGTAGCGATGCCAAAGCAGCTGAACTACCTATTGTATCTATCTATACATCTTAGATCTTCTATAGCAGATTGTGTGGTGAAGGAATTTTTATAGGGGCCAGAGAAGAACATAAGCACAAGGGATCACATGGATTTGTCTTTCAATCACCACCCAAATTTGGTGTTCAATGAACTGACTGCATAAATAATCAAAGAAATTAGTCCCACACTTTCTGATACCAACTTACATCATTAAAATCAANAGCACAAGGGATCACATGGATTTGTCTTTCAATCACCACCCAAATTTGGTGTTCAATGAACTGACTGCATAAATAATCAAAGAAATTAGTCCCACACTTTCTGATACCAACTTACATCATTAAAATCAAAACTACAAGATTTGTTTAGATGGTCAGTCCTGGATTTGATCAATGGATAATCAAGTTCAGTGAAGACCAAGCAAGATTTCATTGATTCCGCCTTCTTTTTATGTACATTCTCTTCTTTCGTTTTTCATTTACGACATAAATGAAATGTGCATAACAATGCAAGGCTGAGACGTCTTAATTCATTTGTTTCTTGGATATAAGGTGACAGTCATGCAGACCTGATTCTCTATACAAAAATGATGTTTATTCAATGTTAAGAAAGAAAATATTTACCTATGAATATGACCACCAGTAATACAATTTCTCCCTCTCACTAAATAACTACAAGAGTAAATGGAATTAGAGTAGTCCATATTAGAGGTTCAAATGTATATTACAATCCAAATAATCAGAACTCTTAAGTTGTCCGTAGACAAGAAAAGTAATTTGGAATGTGCCAAACATTTGCTTGCAATATGAACTGCATGCTATAGACCATTCATGGTTTGCGAGTTTGAAGTGCTACGAAAAAGGATTTCTATTTTTTGAATTTTTTAGGAAGTTGCAAACGATTTGATGAAATTCTAGGATCATGTTTTACATTCCATATTCCCATTACTTTTGGAAACATAGACCTCCCAAGAACCCCGCTGAAGTCAGACAGAGGAGGATATCTTCTGTAATTAGAAATGCAGACATCTATATTTAGGGTGTGTTTGAGCCACATTATTTTGGAAGAATGTATTCTGGAATAGTAGATTGATGGATAATGTGTAGTTGAAAAAGAAAGAAAAGTTATTGATGTGATTGAAAACATTATTT
>CAIGRT010188856.1:0-12683 GCA_903798405.1 Fraxinus platypoda | reverse complement strand
GAGACGAGGAGAGAAAGAGAGGTAGATGAAAAATGATTTAGGGTTTGTGATTGGGTAGGGTTGGAATAATATTTAATTTTTAAATCAATACCTGAATTTTGATTAAAAAATCTTCTCACCTGATTTTTGCACTCTAATCTTTAAACGCCTGTTTTTTTATAATTTCCCATATTTGAAAGTTTGAGGCCCAAATTGTAAAAGTAATAAAGTTGAGGGACTTGTTTGAAGTTGCATGATTCTAGGCCCGTGAAACAGACTTATATGAAAAATTGTTTGAAATTGCAACTAAAAAATGTGATTAAATATAAGTGACAAGAAAAATGGGCGAAGTGCTCAATGAACGGCGAGGTTTTTGAACAGGAGAGCACGGATTAGTCCTTTATGGCTCCCATGTCTATTTTCTTTTTTGACAATGGCTTTTTGGGGAGAATGCTATCCTCGAACATTAGGGCCCTTAACATCACCACTTATATTGGTAACCACACCTTCAAAGTCTTCATCGATACATGTTCATCGGTATTTAGGCATGCTTAGTAGATGTAAATATAATTATGTATTTAATAGTTATAAATATAGGTAAAAATAAGAAGACAATAAAACAAATAAAGTCCATGGTTTAGTTAAAAAAAGATTATTTAAATTTAAGTCAAAATTAATAATTACTCACTTTTTGCCTTAAGATAAATTTTCTTCGATTTTGACTCAGATTAAGAAAATGTAATTAATATAGTTAGAATTATAAATTTGAGTAATTAGCACATAATGACTCTATCTTTCATCATTATTGTGGAAAACGTATCTATCTTTCATTTTTTGACATTTTCATCCTTAATTACACATTCGATTGTGCAAAATATCATTTCTATCAAATTTCTCAATAAAAATTTATAAAATGACTAATATACCCTTCTATTTAAATAAAATAAAGAAAATAAAGAACTAATTGCAACTATAGTCCCAAAATAAAATAAAAATTTAAACGAATCCCAAATAAATTATTTTAAAAAAAAATCTTTCTTTCTCGTTGTCCTTCCCCCTCCTCCTCCCTATCCAAAAGTGTCTACTCAGAACTCTTTGCCGATGAAATTATTCCATATGATGGGGATAAACAAATAGAATCTCCTCTGAAAAAATACAATTGTGCTACCAATTTGTGATGGCGGTGAAATTTGAGTGTTTCCTAACCCTATAACCCGTTTTGCACCATTAGCAAGGCCTTTTAGTAACATTTTTGATGCACACGAAAACAAAAAGTTATCAATGGAAGCCATAAAACTTGAATTTACCCCATCTTCAAACTCCATAAAAAATTTATCTTCTGCCAAATTTCCTAATGTAACCATTCTTGAAATTGGATTTTCTGATTGAAAAGTGCAGCTCATGGTGCCAAAAGACATGGTACAACCACTTGATTTTCCCATTGAACACTCGAGTGAACAGTTTTTTTTGGATTTTGAGATTTAGACAGAGGGTTAGAAACACAATCAACCCACAAAAAATGGACCATTAACATCAAGAACAAGCTTAAAAGGGGCAAGTTTTTCACCTAAGAAAACTCGAGTTACATAATGAAGAGTTAAAAGGATATATTGACACTGGAATAATAGCATCTTTTGGTAATACGAGTTCTTGAGAAAATGAGAAACTAAAGAGGAAAACGAATGAAAAGACAAGAAAATTTGTACAAAGCAAGTGATGGAAGAAAAAATTGTAGAGAGGAAGACAGGTAGATCTGAATGCTATTTTCCTGTGTTTGTCGTGGAGGGCCGTTGAGGGTGGGATGAAGGAGTGACCCCTTGATTTCCACAAGTCCTAGTTTCCTAAAAGTAGACAAAGGCATTAAGTTTATACTTGCAACTGTATCACATAAAGCACTAAAATGAAATCGAAATAGGTAAAGTAAAACTCTCTGAGTCCTTAAGTTTTGGTGGCAATTTATTTTACAGTCTTGCACTGCTCTTTTCGGTCGATGCCACTTCTTCCCAGTCTGAAAGATTTCTTTTTTCTTAGATATCACGTCATTCAGGAACTTTGCAAACATTGGGATATGTCTGATTGTATCGATGAATGTGATGTTGATGTAGAGCTTTTTTAGCATATCCAGAAACTTCTTGAATTGATCATCGAGCTTTCTCTTTTGTAGTCTTTGTGGAAAAGGTAGTGGTGGCACAAATTCTTTAATAGGAGCGGTTTCCTCCACCTTTGGATCCTCAGGTGCTTTTTCTATCTCTGCTTCGTTGTTTTGCTCAGACTTCCTCAATTGTGGTATGTACTTTTTTTTTTGTAGCAACTAGTCTCTTTACATTAATCTTGGCAGTTGAACTCCACTGTGGGTAGTTATTGCCTCAATATGCTCTTCTTCTACGACCTTCATTGCCACTACCTAATGTTTGGTATTTGTTTCAGTATCACTGGGCAATGCTCCTAGTAGTCTCTCTAAAAGTGTTTTAGCTATTTGTCTCGTCTAATTTTCCAAGTTCTTGAGGACAGCTCCTCGAACTTGCAAGGTTTTATCTGTTTTTTGCATGTGTTGGGTAGATATCTCCGCTAATCTAGTAACAATATCTTCTAACGAAAAATTATTTTCAGTATGTCAAAAACTTGGCAGTGTAGTCTGTTGTGGGGAAATTTGAGCTCCCTGATTGTTGATCTATTGAAAACCTAGGTGATGTCTCCAGCCTGGATAGTAAGTGTTAGGATTTTGATTATGATGTTGTCTTTGAAAATTATGGGTATTGTTGAACCCAGAAAATGAGCTAATAGATGTCGGGCCCACTCACGACAAGTCAAGTACGATTTCGGCGTGTTCCTACTGGAATAACGGTGGTAGCAATGAGGAAATGGACGCGGGAGGTACTTTGCGACGAGAAACAAAACTGTTCAAACTCCGATGGGTGAAACAAAAGCAATCCCTCTAACAACGATCGCCGGGCAGAAACCAAACGAATCTATGTAGTAACAAATAGGAATATGTGGAATGATAGATAAAACATGTATAGAAGTTGCTATGTTGTATATTGACTTTTGCGTGATGTACATGTAAGAAAAACGAGAAATATTCAACCAAGTGTTTATATAAAATTCTTGAGAGTTCAAGTGTGTCTTTCGAATATATGATTGTCCAAATTCCAATCAATAATCTAACCCCCTTTTTCAGTTACAAAGAGAATCTATTTATACTGCCTGGCCAACGTGGTGATTGTTGGATCAGAACCACGTTGCTTCATCTCCTTATTTGAAGATTCACATCACTATCTATTCATAATTTAATACATTGATAAAGAGTCAGCCGCCATATACAATAGGCTGACACACCGACAAACTTTATTAAAAGTGTTACATCAATCACTTCTAAGGGATCTTCAAATCTATCTCAATAGACAGCGTCGGCATCATGGGCTTCGGAGGAGTTTGAGAGCCTCGGAAAGATCTTTGAGGTAGTTCTCTGAGTGAAGAGCTTCATCTTCTTTCTTTGTTTCCTCAAGCGGTGTCTCAGCCTAAGGTGGAGTGCTTCGTCCTTGAGGTAGTGCTTCAGCATGGACTTCGGTTATGCTTGATTTCTTCATATTTTGACCTCATGGGTCTTTATTTTGACTTTCTTGTTGACTTTCTGCCTACGTGGCTTGCTATGTGGCACTTTTACTTTGAGCCTCGAAGGCGAGGCGTAACAATAGTCCCCCAAGTCTAGGCATGATTATTTATATAATGCATGAACTTGAATGTAAGATAAAAATTTTGTAGGGTTAGAATTTAAAACATACCAGACCTATGCAGATCCTCTGTAGGTAATGTCCGAAGTAATTTACTTGGCAATATTTCGCCTTTTGGAACAACTCTAGAAGGGTTACTAAAGCAGAGTAATTTCGAAGTTGTGTCTTCCAAAGTGTATTCACATATCCGAAGCACTAGCTGAGCTGGTTGAAGTGAAGAGGGTCAGACCACCATAGGGCCTCAGAGTTGGTAATTACGAGGCACTTCATTTTAATAAATTTGAGAAACACGAGGCGTCCTTAATTATGGCGCCCCCAATGATTTGATGTCCTGACACATTTCCAAGGAGAGATAGCTGAAGCAGTACGTCTCCCAATACACGCAAACTTCGCCATATTTAATTCCCAATGATGGTTGTCTCCCACGTGCCTTGCGAATTTTAGATGCATGAAGACGCGTTGAGAAGACGTCCTAATCTGGGCCGTAAAAGACGAAGCGTCAGAAGTATTGAGTAGCTCAGATTTAAAATTTTACATAGACGATCAGATGACCCGGATCATGGTCCAACGACTGAGGTTGAGTGGGTCTGCCTATAAAAGGCACAAACCTTTGAGAGAATATCTTTACTTTTGCACGAATCTTTGCATCCCCCCTTTTCGAATTTCCCGAATCTTCTAGTTTTTCTTCTTGAAATTCTTTGTTCTTCTTTGTCGAGATTTTTCCTTTCTTCTTGTTACTTTCACGAATTTCAATGTTCCTTCTTCTCCATCATCTTAAGAAACTCATACGTGTTGTAATTTTTCTTTACTTTGTAAAAAACTTTGAACTAGTTTGTGAATCAATGGCTTCTCCCACATCTACTGAGAAACATAGCTCTTAGTGAGTTAGCGAGTAAAATGGGGGTAGAAATAACCAACATAGCTGACCTCATCAGAGCCATTGAGGCTGGACGAGGTGCCTCAATTTCTGGTGGGGGTAGGGGAGACGACGACATAGCCTGGAAGGCAGCCAAAATCCCATCTTCAGTAGATCTGACCTACTTAGCCAACCTTAGGGATAAATATAAGATTCCATACGACATAGAACTTATCTTCCCTTCTCCTAATGAGCGAGCCTGCTATCCGAGGCAGGGTTGCGTCGCCATCGGTGAGTTCCTCCTTGAGGCTGGGCTTCGCCTGCCTTTGCACCCTTTTTTCTAGACTGTCCTTAGGTTGTACGGGCTGGCCCCCACATAACTCGTCCTTAACGCCTGGGCTCAACTGGTAGGAACTTATTTCCTCTGGAAAGAGACCTCCATGGGTGAGGACATGCCCCTTCACGTATTTCAAACCATCTTCCAAAATAGGTCGTTGGGTAAGGGAGACTTCAGGGGGTGGTATTCTTTGTGCCCGTGGGGCACACTCTCCCTTCGTCTAGGGCCTACCCTCCTCCATCAAAGAATGGAAGGAGACGTGGTTCTGGGTCAGACGAAGTGGCAGGAATGTGAGGGTGACACTATTCTCCACGTCAAAGTTCCAACCTCTTACTTCGAACCTAGTGAGTGTCACTTCTATATTTTGTTTGTTGTAATTTGTCGAACCTGGTACTCAATTTTTTGTCGTTGTCTTGTGGGGTCTATTGAACGCTTCGAACTATGTGAGAATGATTGGAATACCTTGACGGGCATCTATCGCCGATCCTCCTCATCTCATGACTTCGATCGCCTGATCCTCTCTAGACCATTTTTTAAAGAATTTTGTCTAATGGCCAGAAGAGGTATAACTTCATCTTTGCGACTTTTAACTTAGCTTCCATACATTCATTCGTATCTGACCTTGTATTTTTCCTTGCAGAAAATTTTGATAAGAGGAGGCATCCTACCCCTGACATTGCCACGATCCTGGTGGCCACCACCATCTCTGGTCGAAAAGGAATGAAGCCCTCATCTGCTAGAGGAAAGTAGGTAGAGGTTGCCAATCAGGAGGAGGGACGACCTTCATTGGTTGAGAAGGGTAAAAAGGTGGTGGTGGAGGAAGAACCTAAGAAGAAGTTCAGGGTGTCCACCACCGAAGTAGGAAGCTCTAACGATATTCCTCTCCCTCCCCCTCTCTCCGAGGTCCTAGCGGGAGCGAAGCTACTAGCAGCGTCAATAGCTGCCGCCTCTGGAGACAGAAAAAGTTAGTTGACGTGGAGCCCCAGAGGCAGGATTCTGTAAAGAAGTCGAGGACTTCGAGTGGTTCCACCATCTTCGAACTCCCACGAGCAAAACCCAAATTAGCCAAAAGGGCCGATGAGCTTGAATCTGAGGCTCTTGCCCTTCTTCCTGAAATTCAGACTACCACAACAATATTTCATAAGTACTGGATGGAGGAGTGGTAATCCTTTGTGGAGAAAAATGATGCCGTTGATGTCGTTGCCACGATGGTGGCCGAGGAATGAAGGTCGTTTGGTATGGCCATAGAGGCTGAAGCCCTCTTTAAAAACCTTCAAAGCAAAAATTGGGGGTTTGCCAATAAGGCTTCCCAGGCTGAGGAAGCTGCCAACAAAGTCAAGGCAGAGGCAGAGGCTCTGAAAAAGAAAAATGAAGGGGAGACTGTGAAGCTCGCTTATGCCTTAGCAGAAATTGAGAAGTTGAAGAAGGAGGTCCACCTTTCCCAAAATGAGGTGGCCTCTCTAACGAAGCGGGTAGAGACTTCTGATGCCTACCAGTGGTTGATGACAGTGGCCTTGGAGAAGGCAAGTAAAGATAACTCTGCTTTAAAAGAAGAGGTGGGGGAGTTGAACTCGAAGATTGCTGGCTCGATTGAAGAGGTGGAGGCTACCAGGCAAGAGGCTGAAACTGCTGGTAGTGATACTGAGAAGCTTTCCTTGCCAACTTCCATTTAACCGAAGCATACAAATGTTTTGAGAAGTATTGGAGGAGGTATGCTTACACGGACATGATTGAATGGTTGGAGGTAAACATTCAAGGCATCAACACCTCGGAGTTGAGAGCAGAGTTTCTTGAGGACGAGGCAGAGGAGCCCGAGCCTTAAACTCAAGTAAAAAGGGAGCCAAGTAATTGAACCGGATGACGACGCAGCTGAAAGAGCAGCTGAAGAAATGGCTCCTAATGCAATGTACCCTTTGTGGCTCATTAACCCCCACTCCCTTATGGCATAGTTCTTCATTTGTACCTTTTTTATTTTTATCTAAGTGTAATGGCTTCAGCCCACCCTTTGTAAATACTTTTCATTGAATGAAGCTCTTCTTTTCTTTAGTACTTGTGTTCATTTCTGATGTATTTGCCAGTATAGGCTCGAACCACTAATACTTCGACGATTACATCTAACTTAAAGTAACATCAACTTTGTAATAATATTAGACGTATGACAACTTCCAAAGCTTAACAACATCAAACTAGTAGCAAGGTTGAACTTATACAACATGAAATTTAGCAATAATAAGACTTGTGTAACATGAACCTCAACAACAATACGACTTGCAAAATCTTTACAAGTGTTGGAAAGTCAGACATAACAAAATCATACTTGTTCAACATAAATCTTAACCATATCAGACTTCAAAAAATAAATTTAACTGACATTCTTTTAACCACTTCAGAACTTTTTAACCGGATAATTAAACACATGAGATCAGATATATGTAAGATCTAAGTAACTTTATACTTTTGCACATAGTACTTCGATAACAACTAAGACACTAAAACTTGTTCAAGGCTTAGAAGGTCATGTACCTTTGTAAATCTCTGAACTTATGTACATTGATATGTATGAGCTAAGGCTTTTTAGTATTTAAGTACTTCAGAATTTTAGTCTGGTTTTTTAATTCTGTAACTCATAATTTGCACAAGTACAAGAAGTTCGTCTTGCCTTTCACTTTCCTCAACATGGGTTGAGTGGTTCGTTCATGCTGAGGCTTCCTTAACAACTTTAGTTGTTAAGGGCATGTGCCACATTTCGCGAGTTCAGAGGTGGTCCTCTTTTAGATCCAGCTCCTCGTCGAAATTCTCGCGCGTCTCTTTGTAGGGACGTATCATTTTTGAAGAGGCATTCCCTAGGGTTTTAACCTCTTCGGGGGGTATCTTTAACACAAAAATAATATATTTAAAAGTCATTTTTATTGAACCTCAGATTGTATATACAAAATGTTTACATCATCGATAATATTTGCGCAGATGTTCTACATTCCATGGATGAGGCTGTGTCTTTTCATCCATATTCTCAATTTTGTAAGTTCCTGGTCGAACCTCTTCATAGATATGATAGGGAACTTCCCAGTTGGGATTGAGGGTTCCTGAGCCATGCTCTTTAGAGGATGGGAATACCTTTCGAAGCACCAATTCATTCAAGCGAAATGACTTTTTTTTTTTACTTTCGAATTGTAGTATCTAGTCATTTTCCTTTGATAAACTGCCAATATTGTTTAAGAGTCGTCTCTTCTTTCTTCAAAGAGGTCGAGCTCACATCTCCTCACCTCATCGTTACTAATTTCATTGAAATGTATTCGTCGAGAAGATGGCAGAACTACTTCAACATGGCTCATAGCCTCGGCCCCGTAGGCCGTAGAGAATGGGTCTTTCCTGTAGTAGTTTTGCTTGTAGTTCTAATAGCCCATAGTACTTGAGGTAGTTCATCGACCCATGCCCTTTAAAGGCATCCAATTTCTTTTTCAATGTATACTTGATCGTTTTGTTAACAGCCTCGACTTGCCCATTGGCTTGGGGGTGATGTGGGGAGGAAAAATACTTCTTGATGCCCAGTTCCTCACACAAATTTCTAACTTTCTTGTTGTCAAACTGTCTATCTTTGTTTGATACAATCGAATGGGGAATTTTGAACCTACAGATAATGTTTTTCCTTAAGAACTTAGAAGTGTTGGACTCAGTGATTTTGGTAAGTGGCTCGGCCTCTACCCATTTGGTGAAGTAATCAATGAAGACAACCGCGAAGCCAGAGTTTCTTCTCCCTTTGGGGAAAGGTCTTATGAGATCAATTTCCCATTTTCCAAACGGCCAAGGGCTGGATACAACATTCAACTCTTGAGAAGGCCACATTTGAATAGTAGCCAAGCGTTGACACTTATCACGTTTTCTAACAAACTGTTATGCTTCCTTTTTCAAGGTAGGTCAGTAATATCTCTGTCTAAGTATTTTTTGTGCTAATGACCCTCCTCTAGTATAGTTCCCACATACCCCTTCATGGATTTCCCGGAGCACATAATTTGCTTGCTCTCCTCCAATGTATCTGAGTATGGACAATGAGAACCCATGTTTGTATAGTACATCATCCTGGAAGACGAAGTGGGCAGCTATCCTTCTGAGCCTTCTCCTTTTCAGAGGATAGCGTCTGGTCTTTGAGGAAGAATATGATTGGTTTTATCCAAGACAGAGTGTCCTCAATCCACATAACAGTCTTGCCAATGGCGGTAGAAGGTCTAGAAAGATCAGTTCGAAATCTTTGTTGTTTGCTAATTTTGATAGTGCGTCGGCATGGATGTTCTTGGAGCATAGGATTTGCACTAGTTCGAACTTTTCAAAAGATGGGATGAAACCCATAACCAATTTCAAGTATGCTGCCATAGACTTATCTCTGGCTGAAAAATTGCCATGAACTTGACTCACTACTAGCTGGGAATCATTGTTGATGATGAGCCTCTTTACTTGCATTTTTTTGCCTAACCTTAGGCCAGCTAGAAGGGCCTCGTATTCTGCTACATTATTGGTGGCTTTGAAACCTAATCTTAGAGCACAAGTAAGCTTATGCCCCTTTGGATTGACTAAGATAACCTCTGTTCCTGGCCTGTCTTTCCTGAGGATCTATCAACTAAGAGATTCCAAGTTGGAGGTTCGACAGGTTCCATCTCTTCTTCCATTTCTGGAACAGGAATAAATTTTGCCACAAAATCTGTCAAGGCCTGACCCTTGATAGCTGCCCTTGGCTTAAAGACGATGTCAAACTCACTAAGTTCCACATCTCACTTCAGTAACCTCCCTAAAGTATTGGGCTTCTATAGTACTTGCTTAAGGGGGAAGTTTGTCAATAAGTGTATACTATAAGCTTGGAAGTATGGTCTCAACTTTCTTGACGTCATCACTAAAGAAAGAGCTAGCTTCTCCATGTCTGGATAGAGAGTCTTTGCTGCCAAGAGTGATTTGCTGACTTAGTAAACAGGCAGTTGGTGATTGTTCTCTTCTCTTATCAAAACAAAACTGATGGCCTCGGAAGTCACTGTTAAGTATAAATGTAGTGGCTCATGATCCTGTGGTTTGGAGAGGAGAGAAGCCTGTCCCAAGTGCTTCTTCAGCCCTCGTAAGGCTACCTCACATTCCTCTATCCATTGAAACTTATTTCGTCCTTTGAGGATCTTAAAGAAGGGTAGGCACTCGTCTGTTGCCTTGGAGACGAAGCGGTTCAAAGCTGCTACTCGTCCAGTGAGGCTCTGTACCTCTTTTGGTTTTTGAGGTGACATCATTTCAATCAAAGCTTTGACATTTTCAGGGTTTGCTTCAATGTCTCTTTGGTTGACGATGTAGCCCAAAAACTTTCCAGTAGAAACTCCAAAGGCATATTTTAAAGGATTGACCTTTATCCGGTATCTTCTCAAAATTTAGAATGTCTCATTAAGGTGTTTAACAAGATCCTTTGCTTCTAAGCTCTTCACTAGCATGTCGTCCACGTAGATCTCCATGGTTTTCCCAATAAGGTCAGCACATTTTATTGACAAGTCTTTGATAGGGAGCTCCGAAGTTTTTCAACCCGAAGAGCATGACTTTGTAGCAATAAAGACCCTTGTCTGTGATGAAGGAGGTGTGCTCCTCTTCTGCTGGGAACATATGGATTTGGTTGTACCCAGAATATGCATCCATGAAGCTAAGAAGTTCGTGTCCGGCAGTTGAATCCACAAGTTGGTCTATTCTGGGAAGTAGGAAGCTATCCTTAGGACATGCTTGGTTTAAATTTTAAAAGTCTACGCAAACCCTCCACTTTCCATTATGGGTTTTGACCAATACTGGGTTAGAAACCCATTTAGGATGCACTGATTCGCAGATAAATCCATTGTCGATCGGTTTCTTAACCTCATCCTTTAGAGCTTCATATCTTTCAGGGTTTAGGGCTCTTCATTTTTGCCTATGTGCCGTGACCTTTGGGTCAATGTTCAAGTGGTGACAACTGATCTTTGGCTCAATGCCTACCATGTCGCCATGTTTCCAACGAAAAAATTAAGATTTTTTAGTAAGAAGCTTTTCAGCTCCTCTTTTGCTTCTATGGCCAGGTTTCTTCACATTATTAGATGTTTGGACGGATCATGTAGGTCTACTGGAAAGCTCTGCAGCTCCTCCATAGGTGCTGTTTGAGGCTCGTAGTCAATGACACGAGGGTCCAGCTCCCCTAAGTTAGCTGCTTCTTCAGCAGTTTTTCCTTTATCAGGGGTGGTCCGTTCTTTACAAACAACCTTTTCTTCAGAGATTCGTATGACACCAAGGACGTCCCCTTCTTCAGGGACATCGGTCATTTCAATGTCTTCCCCTTGTTCAGGGGTACTCTCTTGTTGAGGGACGTCGCTCATGTTGTGGTCTGTACAATGACATTGACAGTTCTTGGTTCAACTTTCCTTAGAGAGTTCGAGTAACATTCCCTAGTGCT
Source organism: Fraxinus platypoda (assembly GCA_903798405.1). NCBI lineage: Eukaryota > Viridiplantae > Streptophyta > Magnoliopsida > Lamiales > Oleaceae > Fraxinus > Fraxinus platypoda. Next base: position 1,347 of record CAIGRT010188856.1, on the reverse strand, counting down.
TCACTGATCACCTCGAATAGGGTGATACCATTTTCAGTTGGGAATTTCATACATAAGTGATGAATGGAGGTGATAGCCTATAGTTCTATCAATGCTGGCCTCCCAAGTACTCCATGATAAGCAAAGAATTATCAACCACCAAAAATTCCATGAAGTGGTGAGCAGTCAAGAATGCAGTACCCATCTCTATTGCTAGAGTGATTTTACCCCTTGGGATGATGCTATCTCCTGTAAAGCCATACAAGGGAGAATTCATTGAGGTCAGCTCGTGGTAAACCTTCATCTTGTCAAATGTGGTTCCAAATATGATGTTGACCAAGCTTCTATTATCCACTAACATTCTTTTCAGACCGTTGCGGGCTACGACAACCCTCACCACTAGGTTGTCACAGTGTGAATAATGCACATCTGCAGCATCTTCTTGAGTAAATGTGATTGGTGGAATTGATCCTCCAGTAGAGGATTGGTTAACTATGAAACTTGTCATTGGAGGGTCTTTTGCTTCTCTAGCGTAATTTCTTTACGAATTTCTAGATTCTCCCCCAACATGTGGGCCTTCAATGATTGTGTCAATTTCCCTAATGGGTTATTGGCCATTATTTGCTGGTGGGCTTCGCCTTTGCCTTTGACATTCTCTAGGTCTCTCTGCATCATCATCTCTTTCCCTTGGGGGTCATTTCGGTTGGAGCGCCTCAGCTCAACATTCCCAGGCTATTGGGTGTGCCTGGGAGGAGCATCTCTTCGGAAGCGCGTTGTCACGGGACTAGTTTTGTTACACACGAACAACTAGAAACCGTGCGGCCTTGACGCTCTAATTTCCCGAACCTCTCGAGAAAACGTTAAGTCAGCCTTTCGACGCTCACCAATAATTTAACCACCGAGGCAAAATTATGCTAGCTTTGAGTAGAGTACTTGAAGTAAAGCAAATATGAGAAACAAGTAAGTTTGGGGGAAAAGCTTTCNTTGTCACGGGACTAGTTTTGTTACACACGAACAACTAGAAACCGTGCGGCCTTAACGCTCTAATTTCCCGAACCTCTCGAGAAAACGTTAAGTCAGCCTTTCGACGCTCACCAATAATTTAACCACCGAGGCAAAATTATGCTAGCTTTGAGTAGAGTACTTGAAGTAAAGCAAATATGAGAAACAAGTAAGTTTGGGGGAAAAGCTTTCTTTGTATATAAAATCACTCAAACTACAATGAATTTACAAATGAGATTACATTCCTATTTATAGGCAAACCTCCTTGGATTCAACGGTTAAGATCGTTTCTCATCCAAGGGTTCCCATTGGTCGATGCTTAACTTAAACCTCCTTAGACTAAAGGAAGCAAACTTGGACTTTTCT
>CAIGRT010188852.1:0-14682 GCA_903798405.1 Fraxinus platypoda | reverse complement strand
AAATTTTGAAAAACTTGCTTTAAATCATTCGATCCTTAAAAAGAAGAATTATTTATTGGAAAATGGGGTAAAGAAACTTTTGGAAATTCAAAAATGATTTTGAAAAAGGAAAAATCGATTATGATTCTATAATTAAGGAGAATTCCTTTTTACAAGAAATTTTTTTAAATTTGACTCAAATTGTTTACAAATTTGCTGAAGTCAAGAAAAAATTTGATTTAATGCTTGGTGAACAAAAATGTATTTTTGATAAGGGAGGAATTTGATACAAACTATTTTTAAAACAAAAGCCTCTTGAAAATTTCTTTGTTAAAGCCTATACTTCCACCATTTCAAATGTCACATGTAATTTTTGTAATAAAATTGTACATGTAGCTTTTTATTGTTCTAACAAAAGTAGATTACATTTTGAAGACAACTACAAGTGGATTCAAAAGTCCACTAACACTAACTACCAAGGACCCAAGGTTGTATGGGTACCAAAGACCAAAATTGAATTATTTTTTGTAGGCACCAAAGAAAATAAAGAGCAAATGACCTTGGATAGTGGATGCTCAAAGACATGACAAAATCAAGCTTTATTGTCAAGCTTAAAAATAAAGGATAGTGGTCATGATACTTTTGGAGATAATGCTAAAGGAAAATCATTGACATTGAAATTATTGGTAATAATTCATCTCCTTTTATTGAAAATATTCTCTTAGTAGATAACCTTAAACGTAATCTACTTAGTTTTAGTCAACTGTGTGATTAATGCTATCATATCAAATTTGATTCTCCCAAATGCCTTATTGAGGATACTACATCAAAAGAATGTGATGTTTCTAGGCAGCCGAAGTAAGGATATTTATGTCATAAACGTTAAGTTTGAATGCGGAAAAAAATATTTATCAAATTGAAAATATAATACTCGATTATGGCATAGAAAATAAGGTCATGTTAGCATAGACCTACTTTCAAAATTTCTAAAAAAATTATTTTGTTCTTCAACTACAAAATCTTTTTAACTTCTCTACATGAATTTTTTGGACCATCTAGAATTACAAGCTTAAATGGTAAACATTATGCTTTCGTCATTATTGGCGACTTTTCTAGATTTAATTGAGTCCCATTTTTAAACATAAAAGATGAAGTTTTGAATACATTTGAACAATTTTGTAAAAATGTTCAAAATAGAAAGGGATACACTATTACTACCATTAGGAGTTATCATGGAGGAGAATTTAAAAATATTGCATTTAATGATTTTTGCAAAAAATTATGGTTATGAACATAATTTCTCGGCTACTAGAACTTCTCAATAAAATTGTGTAGTAGAAAGGAAGAATCGCACATTGTAAGAAATAGCTCGAACTATGAAAATAGTTTACCACAATATTTTTTAGTCAGAGCCATTAACACCGTTTGCTATGTTGTAAATATATTTTTTGGTGAGTCAAATGAAAACAAAAACTCCATATGAACTTTTGAAAAATACAGCTCCTAATATCGGTTACTTAAAATTTTTTTGGTTGCAAATGTTTTATCTTAAACACTAAAGAAAATTTTGGAAATACTTGAATCAAAGTCCGTTATTGAAATTTTTCTTGGTCATTCATCTACGAGCAAAGCTTATCGAGTCTTCAACAAAAGAACTTTGGTTGTTGAAGAATCTATGCATGTTACTTTTAATAAAGCTAATCATCTTGATCAAGAGAAATGTTAGGTTTGGAGATTTCTTTTGAGCAGATAAAATCAAAATAAGGAAGATCCTAAAGATGTTGAAGATCAATTTGAGGAAGAAGCAAATGTGCAATTAGATGAAGAAGAATCTTTTGAAGTATAAAGTGATCAATCTCTTCCCAACTAATGGAGTCAAACAATGTACATCATGAACATGCTCAATAAGTTTGAAATTGAAGAGTTGAAATCAATGAACACTCCAATAAGCTTATCAATCAAACTAGATGATCCAGATACTTCCATAAACATAACAAAATATTGAGGTATGATCGGATCTCTCCTTTACTTAATCGCAAGTAAACTCAATATTATGTTTAGTGTGTGATTATGTGCTATATTTCAACCTAATACTCAAGACTCACACTTTAGTGCTATAAAACGAATATTAGATATCTTAGTGGCATTAAAATATTACGTCTATGGTATTCTAAAGGCACCCAAAAGTGGGATATTGTATTAAAATTTGTGTGAGGATGTTCTTATACTAAATATTCTCATATGATTTTATGTTCATAATTGGTTGAAATTTGTATAAATTTTACCCAAATGAGTATGCTTTTGTCATTTTATGTGCATAATTGGTTGTTCTTATACTAATTTGTGTGAGGATGTTCTTATACTAAATATTCTCATATGATTTTATGTGCATAATTGGTTGAAATTTGTATAAATTTTACCCAAATGAGTATGCTTTTGTCATTTCATCACTCATACTTTGATTATTGTTTTACTATAAATGTGATGATTATCCTCTTATTCAAACTTGTATATATTTGTCATCTTGTGCTTAATTGAGGGGGAGTATATTACTATATTTTATAGTTGATTTAATATTTTGATCTTATATACCATACTCTTCCTCTCATATGTACTATTATTTTGCTTATGCTAAACGAAGAAATTGAGTAAGATAGATTTGAAAAGCATTAAAAGGGGGAAATCTTTTATTGTTTCCTGTGGTTGTCTTTTGATCTTAAATGCTATACATTTTTGCTTATGCCAAAAGAGGGAAATGAATTGAGATGATTATGCATGCTTTGATTTGAAAATATAATATGCTTAGAATATATGAAAAAGGGGGAAAGAGGGAAAATCATTTATATGTTTTGAATATATGGTTATTGATTTGTAAAAGAAAGGGTGAATATATGAATTACATGTAATATTTATAATGTATATTCATTTATCAATATAATATAAATTGTTCAATCTTACATTGCAAATCATCTTGTTTGTCATAATCAAAAAGAGAGAAATTATTGACCTATGGTTGATTTCATCCTTAATGTTTTGATCATAACAAACAAGATTAATATTATTTCTAACAATTGATTTTGAGTGATGATAGTTCAATGTTAAAATCAATCAAGCATTGCCAAAATCAAAAAATTATAAATCGAACTCATGAATGAAGTCAAGATCGAAGTCACACATTCAAGAACTTAAGAGCTAAACTTTGGAGTAAGATCAAAGACTTGATTTCTTAAATAAAATGTAAATGTACTAACACTTTGATATTTGGCAATGAATGCATAAGCTCAAGATCATTCTATGCATTAAAAACAATTTTGTGCATTAAAAGTCATTCGAATACAATGATTTGATCCAATGAAAAAATGACTTTTAAAAATGATACTTGGAGTTGAAAAACACTTTTTATGTTGAAAAGTTAGTTAAAAATACTCTTTAAAAGTCTATATTTGGACTTGAAAAACACTTTTATCTCGAAAAGTTCGTTAAAAATACTCTTCAAAAGTCCATGCATTTCAAAACTTTTAAATCGGAACAAGCGGTGTCAAAACGTAAAAAATGCCAAAGTACCCGGCGATCAACCGGTCAGAAGAGGCGGTCGACCTAAAATCTCCAACGGTCCAAAATTTGACCGTTCCGACCTCTGATTTTTTCTATACAAATGGCTATATAGGTCATTCAGACAAGAGGCAGTCAACCAGACATGGTCATCCGAACTTCCAGATTTTTTGACGTTTTGAATTCTATAAATACATCTACTTCTTGCATTCAAAAAAACATTTTTCAAGAGCATCAAAGTGATATATCTTTTGAGAGATTTCTTTAACAAAAACTTTGATTGTTGAATCAAACTTCTTGAATCATTTCTCTCATCAAAGTTTTTCATTTTCTCTTTGAGCTTAACTTATTTATATCAATCTTAAAATAGCTATTTATTTTTGAAGAACATCTTTGCACTTATATTATATAAACTTTTCTACTTCTTCATATTGAAAACTTTGATTGATTGAATTAAACTTGTAAAATCATCATATTCATCATTGTGTAAGGATCGGTATTCCTTGTTGTAAGTTACCGTGTGGGTCATATTGAGGTCCCGTGAAAGCTTAATAGTGGGTTATGGAGAGGTCTTGTAAAGCTCAATATTGTATAAGTATCGGTGCTCCTTGTTTGTAAGTCACCGAGCGTTGTAAAGGGTTGGATTGCACTATAAGTCAATCAACATAGTGAAAAGGCCTTGCTCGTGCCGGAGAGTTTGGTAATGAAGGATGTAGATCATTGCTTTGGATCGAACCTCCACAATTATTTCATCATCTCTCCCTTTTTATTTATCTCTTTTATATTTGTGCTTATTATTTAAATTAATCTATTTAATCTTTACTTGCTTGATTTAGATTAATTCTTCGAAAACGTTTTAAAAACCAATTCACCCCTATTGGTTAGTTACTATTGGGCTATCGGAATGATTGACATGGATTTAATTTTTTCTACAATTATATGCACAATAGTTGTATGAGTTTTGTGGCTTTTTAGCTTCAAAAGATGGAAAATAAGTTATATATAGTGTAATTGTCGTAGAGTCCGACATGGGATAGAAATATACCACTATACTTTACGTGATCTTCATGTATTCATAAATCTTTAATATATTTTTATATGTTCGAATCCATCATAAAAATGTAGTTGAGTCATATGTAAGAATATGTTTAATTCTACTCAAGAGAGATTGTTAAACAAATTAGGAATATTGATTTTCATAATTGGATCGTGTTGTCAAATTCATAAGGTTCGAGGTTAATGAGAATTGATATAGGGGGATTGGGGATCCTAGTGCGTCTTTCATCATCATATTTTTATAAGATTTGCATTTAATTATAATCTTGCATTTATTTTAGTTCAGTCATGTTTTGCATTCGTTAGTAGATTATTTAATTTATATGAAAAACTATAAATTTCAATTGTTTCGGTTAAGGGTAAGTTAATTCGAATTTGAACTATTACAATATCTATGAGAACAATATTTGGACTCAAAATTTATTTTACTACTTGTTAACGAACTGTGACGAACAAATATTTTCATGGCATCTAACTTAAAATTCATTGCAAGAATTTGGAGCACTCAATTAAAGATTGCTATAATTGCGTAATAGAGAAAATTTTGCTATAGCTTTTCAGAAGGGAACACATTTAGATACTTCGGGTGAAGCCATTGTTGAAACTTTTCACAATGATGGAGAACTGTTTTACTTATTTCTGACTACTAATCCAAACCTAACGAGGATTGAATTCTTGATACAGTTTGCACTTTTGTGCCTCAATCGGGATTTGTTTTCAACGTATGAAACAATTTCGAAAGGTGTTCAGGTGGAAAATAATACACCTTATTGGATATCTAGTATTGTTTGGGTCAGAATAAAGTTGTTTAATGGGGCCGTTAAAACATTTGATGTAGTGAGACACGTTCCATATTTTAAAAAAAAATCTTATCTCATTGGGTACTCGTGTTTCAAAAGGATACAAGTACACGAATGAAGGTGGGGTCTTGAAGGTTCGTAAATGAGCCCTTTTTTGTTATATGTCTTGTAGTGTTATACAGAATGTTTGATGGATCAACATATTTTAAGGACTCAGGTGGTTTTGGAGTTTGATTGTATACCGTTGGGGTCTTCTTTGAAAAATACATATCAATTGAATTTAGAAGTTATGGGTAAATTCGTTTTGTCACTATTATCGACAGTGTCATTGTATTCAGTTGCTAGTAACAGAACCATTTTTGGCCATAAGACTCGACATAGGTACAATTCTTCTTTTTAGTTCATGGTTTGAATGTGATTAAGGGTGTTGAATATAGCTAAGATCATTCTTTTAATGCATTCAGTTGTGATTCTGTTACAGGCTTGTTTTAGCCTTATTTGGTGATTATTAGATCACTTTTGCCCCTAATTGGGGTGACAGATGTGGAGAATATTTTTAGTTGAAAATTTTAATGGAGAATCCTTGAAGTTTGTTTATTATAGTGGAATTCGTGTCAAGATGGAGTTTGTTGGAATTTGGGTATGACTCGAATTCTTTGTTGAAGATAATTAAGAATTTTAATTAAAGTGCACGTTAAGAGGAACTCTATTTGGAATGCTTTTGAAATATTATTCGAAATTTATTTGAAAAATTCTAATTTAAATTCTATTTGAAAGTCCTATTAGAAGTTGAAATTTGTGTTGGATTTGAAGAGATCGAGACAAGGAAACTTTTGGGCATTCTATTTTGTCTACAACTCTACTTCTAAGATTTGGATTGTTCCCTATATATATTTGAGTCTTCTATACAATTTAATTGGGTTTGTTTTATGTTATTATGGGTTGTTAATCTTATTATAGGTTGATTTAACCTTATTGGAGATTTGTTTATCCCCATTATTAGTTAGAAAAATTGTAAACACAAATTATTGTAATTCTTTCTCCATGTTTTAGTGAAATTTCCTTTACTCTGCAAATTATATTCTTTTTGTGAGTTTGTGATCAATTACTTCGTATTGTGCCTATAATTGTTGAATTTTTTGACCCAAATTATGTTGGATTTTTTGAGAAAATATTTTTTCCTTATTTGCACGTGTTTTTATTAGAAAAATATTGAGAAAATATTATTTCCTTTATTCCACGTGATTGTTGATCTTGTCTCCATCTTTGTGATATTTTTAGGGTTTGGCATTCACCCTTATAAATACTAGACTATTTTTACAAATTCTATATTATTGAAATATATAATAATTGTGTAGGCACAGTTATTATATCTGTTTTCTCCATATTAGTCAATTGAATGAAACACTTCGTTTATCTGCCAATTAATTCTTTGTCTTTTATCTTATTATTTGTTTGCAATCATATACTTCATATCGTGTCATATATATTATTTCGATCCGTTTTATTTTCCAACAAGTGGTATCAGGTTTATTGGTTGTGATTTGTTAGAATTGATGGCAGCTTTGAATTATGAAATTCCGCTTTCGGATCGCAATACAAGATTTTCGTTATGGCAAATGAAGATGCGAACTGTACTCGTTCGGATGGATTTGGATGATGCGTTGTTGAGATTTGACAAAATGCCCACAATTTAGACGACGGAGGATAAACGACAGAATGATCGAAAGGCACTTACACAGATCCATCTTCATCTCTCTAACAATATTCTTCAGGACGTTTTGAAGAAGAAAACGACAGTTGCGTTGTGGTTGAAGTTGGAGCAATTATGCATGACTAAAAGTCTGATAAGCAAATTGCATCTGAAACAGAGGTTGTATTCTCATCCCATGGTTGAATGCAGATCTTTGGAAGATCACCTAGCTATGTATAAGGAGGTCGTCGCTGATTTGGAGACTTTAGAGGTAAAGTATGAAGAAGAAGATTTGGTCTTAATCCTTTTGTGTTCACTATCCACTTCGTTTAGATACACGATCTTATATAGTCGTGATACTCTCACAATTGAAGATGCATACGATGCCTTATTTCAAAAGAGAAGATGAAGCATCTGGTTGGATCTGATGTCAGAGATGGAGAATACATTATTGCTCATGGTGATCGGAGAAGAGGTAAGTCGATGTCAAATTTCAGTAATCATGTTTGTTATTATTGCAAGAAGAAAGTACACATTAAGAGAGATTGTGACAAATTGCTAAACAAAAGTAATTTGACTGCAAATCATGGAAAACAACCAAGTACTTTAGATGAGACCAACATAGCCGAGAACTATTTGAGTGATTGAGATGTTTTGACGATTGTTGACATGGAATCCAAATCTGACGAGGAGTGGATTTGGATACAGCCTGTGTGTTCCATATGTGTCCCAATCGAGATTTGTTTGAAACATGTGAAACGGTGACACAACGTGTCATTGTCATGGGTAACAACGAACTTTGTCGAGTAGCTGGTATTGGTAGAGTCAGATTGAAGCTAGTGGATGAAACATGTAGAACACTTCATCACGTTCGACATTTTTCAGACTTGAAGAAGAATCTCATTTCATTGAGTACTCTTGATTCAAAAGGGTACACGTTTTCTGGAGGAGGTGGATTCTTGAGGGTTCGAAAGGGTGTTCATATTGTATTAGAGAGGGGAAAAGGTCCCAATTATACATCTTGCAAGGTCGGGCATCATTTGTAAGAAAAGTCAGCACGGATTTAGTACCGTGGTGGAGATTCAATTTGGTACTGTACATTTGGGATTTGGTTCGAGGTCCATATTGAAGAATACTACTCAGTCGGGTTTGGAGGATATGGGTAATTCCGCTTTACCACCATTGCCTGCGGTTCCATCGTATTCAACTACTAGGGATAAACCTATTGGAGATAGGTACATGGATGCTAATTCAAGTTGCATATGCTTTTAGCGTTTTTGAAGGTGTTGAGACTAGCCAGTAGCCTTCTATGAAAGTATTGGGAGTTGATTCTGCTATAAGGTATGCTTTAACACTATTTGGTAATTTCTAATTCTTTGTGAATTTTGGGGAACTCAGTGTTTAGGTTTATGTATTTGTATTGGATACCGTGGAAGAGGAGGAGTATTTTTGTGTTAGAGAAAGTCTGGTTCTTATTGAAGAGTTCGAATTCTTCGTTGTAGTCGAATTTATTTTTCGGGTGGAGAAAACTTGGAACTTCATTCGTTGCATCAGAATTTGTGTCAATGTAGAGATTGTTGGATTTTTTGACCCAAATTATGTTGGATTTTTTGAGAAAATATGTTTCTTTCTTTACACGTGTTTTTATTGGGAAAATATTATTTCCTTTATTCTTCATGATTTTTTATTTTGTATCCATTTTTGTGGTATTTTAGGATTTAACATCCAGCCTTATAAATACTAGACTCTTTTTACAAGTTTTGTATTACTGAAATAAAGAATAATTATGTAGACACAGTTATTGTATTTATTTTCTCCATATTAGTCAATTAAATAAAATACTATGTTCATCTGCCAATTAATTCTTTGTCTTTTATCTTGTTGTTTGTTTGCGATATATACTTCATATCGTGTCATATATATTACCTCGATCCGTTTTATTTCCCAACAACAATCTCGTATTTTCCTCAACAAATGGTATTGGAATTATCCGATATCACAAAGTCCATTTAAAAATAATCCATCATCAATTTCTTAAAAAAAAAAAAAAAAATTGCAATAAACTATGGACAATTGTACTGAACAATCCACCAAACTACAATGGTTGATTCCAGCTAATATGACAAAATCTTTATTAAAATATTCAGTCCTCTTAACTATATTTGTTTGATTCTATACATAAACTAACCAGAATCAGTCATATTCAGCTATCAGCAACCGTGGAATATAATCAAAGATAATACCTTTGCTTTCACAGTAATAAGACAAAACTTAAAATCCTCCTGTCTGGAGGAAAGGATTTTGCTCGACAGAAACGGTAATTCACTTAGATCAATTTGGAAGTCTAACTACATCTCATGCTAGAATTCATGTTGTGTATTCAGAAAAGGATTGACCTCATTACTTTTCTCACATACAAGCCAAGCCCCTTTTCTCCTCGATCCACCCAAACAAAATGTAAGAATATCGGTGTCAACAGTTCACCACGAAAGAAAGAAATAAGTAATCCAGATGACCAACTATTACTAATATAATATAATAGAATAGAAAAGATCTATCTTTTCCGTATACATTTTTTAGATGCAGTTTCTGTCGCAGGCTTTACACAATCGATTTATGCATTATCAAATTCAGAGAAGAGATTATATTCAGATACCAAGGCAACTCATTTGGACTTTTCAATTGTTTTTCTCACTCACTCCATGCTAATCCAGCTGCAGCACTAATGCTGCGAGATTTGCCCTACACCCTAATCCGGGTGTCGTTAGTGCTTAATCCAGTCAATTCATAATACTTAACAAATATTTCTGAACATTATTACAAAAGGTTTGTTGGCAGCCCTGATTTGAATCATAATATATGCCTACATCTTACAAATCTACTTGAACAGACGGTCCGTTGGTCGTATTTCAATCGTGAATTTAAAACAACTCAATTTATTACTATATAGATACTGAAAAACCTTTCCAATCTTTAAAATAAACATTAGTTAATAATAGAGAACAAGTAATGTGGCATCCTATTGGTTGTTATTTATCAAAAACGACACATAATCAGTTATAATGCACAATTAAATTACCTCCTGTCCAGGACGGTGCACAAGCTTTCAGATCTAAACTACTTCCTATTATGTACAAGTTGTTGGAATAATAAGTTGATACTCTAGTATTTGCATGCACCCTTTTTTATTAACGAAATATAATTCATGCACTAATTTATCCAACTCAAGTAACAACAAATGACAAGCAATCAAAGTAATCAAAGCAGAAAATGACACATTTTGCTTATTTTACTGGCTCTTGTTTTGGATACAATACAGATGCCAACACAAAAAGGACAACCTTAGAAAAGAGGAGATGATGGACAGCTTACCTAATATAGAAGATTAATAGTACCTAATTGTCTATAGCAGAATACAACTCAGAGGTAAAATTGATCAAGGTCTGATTGATTTGTGCCGTCATAATTTGTTAATTTGGTCGTATCAATGCTGCTATCTAGTTGCCAAAGAGGTAGAACTTTTCGGACTGTTCCTCTGTGAAGCCTACTCTGAAGTTGATTGTACAAACAAAACAAAAGTCGTTACATTACAAGAAAATATGAAATCAAAATTCAATTAATTCATTTAATCTTATAAGAAAGAAATATGGACAGTTTCATGCACATTACGGATTGTTCATTTCGTGATAAATGGAAAATGCTTTTTCTGCAGCATTTTTTTTATAACGTGTCGAAGGACGAGAAATTATGAGCCAATAGTATTTATGATATTGCCTAAAATGAATACAAGACACAATTTTTTAAGTGCAATATATTGTTAAAATGGAGTTATTTTCATAGCTGAGTCAGTATCTTAATACTCAAAAATTCACCAGCTTTAATAGTAGTGGTCGGATCTACCACTACCCTGTCCATCGCAAGTATCAAGAATTTGCCATAAAGCGAAGCTGTATCCATTCAGTAAGTCCTAATGTCTATCGAGAAAATGAAACAGAGGACTACATTCCACCAGCTGAGAATGAAATTCTCTCTTTGATGTTACTACTATTTCTATTATATAATTGGTTGTAAGATATGTTCATCTAATGTCAAAACTATAGGCCACTTTTTAAATTAGGATGAGACAATTAGCAGCCAATTGATCCTCGGGCTGTTTTGACTGTACCTCAGGGGAGTTCAAACTACTGATGTTGACCCCAAAAAATGTACCAATGATGTGGCCAACAGATCTCAATACCTCTCACGTCCATGCAAGCTCGGTTCCTACACACTTGGACAAACCGTTAGTCGCACGTGGCCTTCTCCGGAGGGGGTGGAGTTGGCCGTGAGCACTCCGTCTGTCAAGTCAGATGGAATAATAGGTATATGAGTGTGGGAGAACTTTAAACGTGAGCCTCCAATATAAAAAGGGGGGTCGGCTTTGGAAAAAAACAAATAAAAGATATGTTAGCAAGATTATAATTTTGATAGTCTAAACTTGCATTACCCTTGGATGGCACTAAGTGTGAGCATGACTAATGAAATCCGTTTGATGATAATGCACGAGGCCTCATCCAAATGACTGATCTTTCTTGTCATAGACATCAATCAGTTACAGCCGTAAATGCTAATACCATTCTTGTATCCATAAGACCTAGCTTTCGACCTTGGACTTGACCAAATAGGCTGGCGGCGGAGGTGGTGACAGTAAGTCGTCTTGTCAATCATATAATACAAGATCTGTTTAAGATCTCTTCACCGCCTCGTAACAGACCGGCTCTTCCCATGAGGTCCGTATGTAATGTGGTCGATCCGCTTCGCTTCACGGGAAAAAAACGGGTCGCCCGCACTTGAGGGTCGGTTCATCTTCGCCTCATGCTAGTGTGTAGGGCATGGGACTGCCGAACCGTTTTCCACGTAGGATGGTTGAGACCACGTGGGAGTCCTCGTGTAGAGGCGTAACAACAGTTCCTGAAATCTAGGTATGATTATTCATATAATGTGTGGACTTTCGAGTTTGAAGGAAGACGTGGTCGTAACAACAGTTCGAGTTTTAAAGATCAGGGGATCACTCGCAAAAGGCTAGATCTAATGAGGCGATGCCCTTGTTGTAAATGGCGAGCCTCTTTGACGAAGTTGAAGCCTGTGATAAGGCTAAATTACTCGAGGCGATGCCTTTGCTGTAAAGGGCGAGCCTTTTTTACGAAGTTGAGGCATGTGATAAGGCTAAATTACTCGAGGCGAAGCCCTTACTGTAAAGGGCGAGCCTTTTTTACGAAGTTGAAGCCTGTGGTGTGACTAAATTACTAGAGGCGATGCCCTTGTTATAAATGGCTAGCCCCTTTAATGAAGTCGAAGTCGGTGATAAGGCTAATTTACTCAAGGCGATGCCTTTGTTGTAAAGGGCGAGCCTTTTTTACGAAGTTGAAGCATGTGATATGGATAAATTACTCGAGGCGATGCCCTTGCTGTAAAGGGCGAGCCGTTTTGACGAAGTTGAAGCCTGTGATGAGGCTAAATTATTCGAGGAGATGCCCTTACTATAAAGGGCGAGCCGTTTTGATGAAGTTGAAGCCCATGATGAGGCTAAATTACTCGAGGCGATGCCCTTGCTGTAAAGGGCGAGCCGTTTTGATGAAGTTGAAGCATGTGATGAGGCTAAATTACTCGAGGCATTTCCCTTACTGTAAAGGGCGAGCCGTTTTGACGAAGTTGAAGCCAGTGATAAGGCTAAATTACTCAAGGCGATGCCCTTGCTATAAATGGCGAACCGCTATGACGAAGTTCAAATACATTGAGCAGTGTGCTCTAATGATTTGAAAGAAACGCTAGTTCCTTAGGTAAGATAGCTAGGTGTATGGCGGTTTCCGAAGTTCACATTGTGTGCGCATTTATTATGTGCACACAATGATGGCGGTTTCCAAAGTTCACATTGCACGCTAGTTCCTTAGGTAAGATAGCTAAGTGTTATGGTCTGTTACGATTGGTGTAGATCACTTGAGTCTGGGGCGCGTGCAAGTTACGGCTTCATCGGATCCTTTGATTTGAATTTTGAACAAACGCCTTTTGGTTTTAATGTGTTGGATGGGGCTGCAAATGTACGACTAAGATTGAAGTAAAGGTTGATCCAACGATTGGGGTTCGACTTTCCTGCATATATAAAAGGCCTAAGCCCTACATTCTTTTTCTTCTTTACTTTGTGAAAATTAAAAAGAAAACCTCAAAGTGTTGGAAATTCCCTAAAATTCCCAAACGTCTCATCCATTTTTTTCCGGCATTGATCTCCATTTTCCCCACTTCCAATTACTCAAACTCGTGTAAGTACCACAAGTTTTGCATATTCTTCCTTATTCACATGAAATGGCCTCTTCTTCGAGAAAACGTATGGCAGGAACATCCTCTAGGGGTGTAGATATGGCACTGATCTGTGTCCAGGTGGGTTTGCCTCCCATAATTCCTACTAAGAGGATTATGGAGGCCATGAGGGGCCATCACAGTGCGTGGATCATGCAGGAGAGCCCCATAGATTATAGCATTAGGTTGGGGCCTCTTTGTGGGCGAGTGATATACAAGAGAGCAAGTTGAAAACCTTCAGGGAGAGATATAGGATCCCTAATACCATGGAGATGTTTGTTCCGACCCCTGAGGAGAGAGCTTGCTTCAATAGGAGGTGTGTGGCGGTGAGTGAGGCGATCTTGAGTGGGGGAATGAAACTGCCTCTGCACCCATTTTTTAGATATATTCTTAGGCACTATAACCTATCCCCTACCCAGCTAGTGCCAAATGCATGGAGCTAATTAGCAGGGGCCTTTCTTCTTTGGAAAGAGGTCACTCTTGGCAAGGACATGCCTCTCAATGTTTTCCAAACCCTTTTCCAGTCTCAAGCCTCTAGCGGGGGAGTAACTGTAAGTGGTGGTACTGCATGAACCCTGGGCCAATGATGTAGAAGCGGCCCTAAATAAAGCAAAGGTTGAGGTGTCTACTGCCATGAGGCCATTGAAGCCTCCAAAGTGAAGTAGGCTAAGGCGGAGTCTAAGATGGAGACATTATCAAAAGATAATGACGACTTGAAGAAGGAAGTCTATCTTTGCAAAGCCGAGGTGAATGCTCTGATGAAACGCATTGAGAATTCTGACAACCTCAGAGGATCGTTTCATCGGCCTTAGAGGCTGCGAATAAAGAGAATGGGGAGTTGAAAGCTCGCGTCGACGAACTGACTGCTGAGGTTGTTAACTTGCAACAGTAGCTAGGTGGGGCAAGGGAGGCAACTGTGAACAAGTACATTACCCAGTTCCATGAAACGGCTGAGTATGATTGCTTCGATTTATATGGAAGGGGGGTCACATACAATGAAGTCTTTGGAAGACTTGTTGAGCTACATCCCCAATTGGAGCTAGCAGCTTTAAAAGAAGAACACCTTCCAGCCGAACCATCCACTCCTGTCACCGAGGCTGAAGATTCAGTTGAGGAAGTGGATGTTCAAGGGGAGCCTCAGCGAGACGACGATGCTGTTTAGACATAGGCTTACAATATTTTTGTAATAGCTCTTATTATTATTATTATTATTATTATTATTATTATTATTATAAACAAAAGTGATTTTTATCTTATTAGTAATTTTTT
>CAIGRT010188783.1:0-12306 GCA_903798405.1 Fraxinus platypoda | reverse complement strand
TAATCCATGTTTGATCCACATTAAAATTTTCATTTTCATTCTTCTACTCATTTTCAATCACATATTTTTTAATAAAATATTCCATCACATCAATAATTTTTCCTTCTTTTTCAACCACACATTCTCCATCAATCTTCTTCCAAAATAATGTGGCTCAAACACACCATTAGTTCCCCCACAAAACTCCCTCTTATTCTGTATTCTTCTGAAAAGATTTGTTCCTTCTCTTCGACTTCTGCATTTCTGCCCTGTATAAGTCTGAGCCTTTTGATTACGTGTTTAACACGTGTATAAAATGAGATTAAGATTGAATTTCAAGTTATGGCATGATACTGTAACCAAGAGTTCAAATCACAATTGAAGTTTATAATCTTACTTGTGTTTAGTTCAACATCTTTTGATACAATTGTGCTTGAAATCTATTAATACACCAATTTATATTCTATAATTTTACACGCACAGCAGAGATGGAACTGCTTATGTTCTACACAGGAGTTGAAGAAATGATTTCTAGGTTTTCATTGTCCTGGTAGGAGTGCAAAAGAAAGTTAAATGCCTTATCATGTTTTTGATTCTGATTTTGTTGACTGTAAAGAGTATGAACTGAAAAGCTGTCAATTTGGGTTTGCAATGGGGGGAATGCATTTTGTTTTATCCATGCTTTATCAATAAGAGCTGAGTTACATTCTCCATAATTAAATGTGAAAAATTCAAGGCTGTGGAAAGGCCGATTAGGGCTTAAGTTCTTGGTGCGCCCTTTATGTAGGCTAAGTGCATATAGTTTTCATATTGTTGAAATGTTGCATATACAATATGCATATTTGGTGTGCAACTTCAGTTCTACATATTTATACATAATTTAGTGGAAAATACTGAATAAACTATTGTCACAATAGCTAGAGCTCTAATGTAGATTGGTGCTATGAATTAGAAGCTGGAACAGTATATATGAACCATCTTTGTTTGTGTAGTGTCTAGAGCATATAGAATTGCACAGAGAGAAATTGTTTCTGGTTAAAGGAGTTATTAGTGAGAAAAAAGAAGGGAAAGAATGGAAATGAGGTCCTGTTAAATGAGCGCTGGAGGCTTTTTTGAGAAAAAAAGTGAGATACAGTGAAAATAATTGAGGGAGGGGGTGCAGGATTTCTTTTGCTTCATACCGACTAAGAAACAACTGCAGTTCACCGTAAATCGGCATATCCCCCTAAATTAACTGCCATACTGGGCAATCTGTGAACCAAAGAGTCAGGACTTGGAAGATTCAATATTCAATGACCCAAGTGCGGTGCAAGTAGCTAAACTGACTTCCCAAAAGTAGACCTGTCTGATGTTCTCCTCAAACTCATGAATATAGACGGTCTTCTTTTTCTACACAATAAATATGTTATTCTAATTTGTTGACATATAAAGTTGCTGGTTCATTCATATCTTGCAGTTTTGACATTAGGTTGAAATTGTGCTAAGTGTTCCTTGTACTGACTGTCAGGTTGGTTTTCGGGAGTATGAACCTCCAAGTTTTCCTGTTCCTCCACGCTCGACTGGGTAATGATCACTATTAACATTAATTCATCCACTTATTCAAATTTTTGTTTAGCCTGATGAAGTAGGTGGTACTTTTTCTTTTAATTTCTATATTTTAGTTACACGAGTGTCAACCATGCGATGGAGGCTACGATCTCAAACAATGCTGTTAGTTCTGTCATGGGAACTGGAGGTAGCTATGTCCGTGAGGTGAGGTTTATTGACTTACGTTAAAGGAAGTCTTTTTGGCCCTGTATCCTATTTTCACCTGGGACTACTTTTCCTCTCTGTTTCTGCATTTTGATTCATGCTGGGGGGTTTCTTTGAATATTTTATTGTCTTACATTCTTAAAAGATGTTGAATTGTGCTGCATGGTTGTTGGTTCTTTTTTTATGATTTATCTATATGTCCACTGAGGATGAAATTATGAATTCCAATACAACAAGTTCTGCTCAAGTTACTTGTTTGGTGGATGCATAGCTCGTGTGAGAAAAATGAAATATACTATGTAATGCTATTAAAAGTTTAAATTGACCTGTCTGGCTTTGTGCAAGGCCTGGCATGCCGTCGTGGGCCGAGATCTTTACAACTCTAATTGCAATATTGTGCGAAACTAAAGGTAATGCAGATGTATTAGTTTGTCTCTATACATCAAATAGAAGCAATAAAGGGATTATTGGATAAAATTCTGATCTCGAATATACTCTGCTGTTTGACATCTATTAACATTAATCCACTCATAACAGGGAATTTAAATTTATATGAGGGCTAGAAAGCACCAATAGGAATAACTCAAAAATAATTATATTTTCGGTGAACTGGGAAATGTTTCTAAAGGAAGTCATTTGAAATAATTAGTCTGCCTGTTGTAATTTTTGAACTTATAAGCAATGTGCTTGTGTTATAAACACTGAGAGCCTGTTTGAGCCCCATTTTCGGCTAAAAATGCATTTTGGAATAGTAGATTGATGAAGAGTGTGTAGTTAAAAAATAAGAAAAAATTTTGGGTTTGCGTTTAATATTATTTTATTGAAGAATTTGTGGTTAAAAAGAAGAGAGAAAAAAATTTATTTTGTAAATAATAAGGAACAAACAAGGGCTAAAATGAGTAACTTATTATTACTAGCTAATAGTTTCTGTTATGGACAACCCCGAACATCTCCCAATAACAATCTAATCATGGCCTCAACAATGTTATCAAGCCATAACTCTAAATTTTGAGTGATACTATTTAGCACTACCATTGTTTAACATTGATCTAAGTGGCATCACTTACGTCATTAAATTTTAGGTTCAATTAAATACAAAAAATTATAACTCATTTAGGGTGTTTTTTGAGCACATTATTTTGGAAGAATGTATTTTGGAATAGTAAATTGATGGAGAACATGTAATTGAAAAAGAAGGAAAAATTATTGATGTGATGGAAAATATTATTTTATTGAAGAATGTGTTGTTGAAAATGAGTAGAAGAATGTGAATGAAAATTTTAATGTGGCTCAAACAAGGGCTTATTATGATCTATTACATACTTACACCTAGACTGGTACTCTACCACCACCACTAGCGCTATATAACATTATTTCTAAATTTTATCAAGGTGGTAGCTCCCTTTATTACACAATTTCTTATGATGCAACTGTATACTATCAACTTTCTAATGATTGATGATCTTAGGGTACAAAAGTCATTAGTTAGAAATAGTCAAGTCTCTCACACTTTAAATGTCGTTACCTTTTGACTACAATGAGTTTACTCTACTCTATTATTATCCAGTAATAATTTTTTATTAGCTAGAATGCATTGTTCTTGAAGGCGTGTGTTGTGCTTCATGCATCTTTGACGCCTAGGTTTAAGCCTCGTACAGTCAGATACGAGGCTTACTACTTGACGCATTGCACCTCAAGGCTTATGATGGTCGTGCTTCGATTTTAATGGGCTTGGACAGTGGATTTTTTTCTATTTAACATTGAGTTTATGTATCTACTTTAGGGTGGGTATTATTTGGATTTGAGACTTCGAAAACCAGCATTATGTGCGAAGATTGGATTTTTGTGTTTTAGTGGGATTATTGTGTTTTAGGTTTTGGTTATTGTTTTTGAACGCACGGCAAAGGAACTTCAGATTCACTATCAAAGTTTTTGATCATACTTCTTGAGTGTCAGTGTGTCGGCATGTGAACATAATGGTGGCACATTCAAAAAGTACATAATGGAATAGAATCGCTGAAGCACATTGAGATGAACAATTTAGTATACATGTGCAACACAAAATTGAAGGACAAAACTACGAAGTCGAAGGCACTTATGGAAGATGGGGTTCTTGGCTAGTGGATGAGCTTTTGCTAGATAATGAGTTTTTCACAAAATTGAAGGACAAAACTACGAAGTCGAAGGCACTTATGGAAGATGGGGTTCTTGGCTAGTGGATGAGCTTTTGCTAGATAATGAGTTTTTGTTGATAATTGTGAGAGTGATCAAGCAAGTGCAACAAGAGAGAGTGGCAGATACCTTAATGTTGTTGACATGAGCATGCCATTAGTAATAGGAGCACCGAACTGCTTATAAAAACTAAAGAAAAATTAAAACTAATAGAAATATTGAGAAACGTTAACAATTAGCATCTAAGCCAATATCTGTATATTTATCCTTGTATTGTATTTATTTTACTTAACTTATTATTCTTTGATTTAGGCAATGAAGTACTAGGCCTTGAGAAAGAAGGGAATGAGAGGACATTGTTAGTGATAACATGGATGATTGAGGGATAAAATATGATTTCAACTCCGTAAAAGATCCTACTAGTTACTATGATATGGACGATTTTTTAATTTTCCTCATATTTGATCTATTTCTTGGCTTCAACTTATTGCTTTTCCAACTATGGGATTTCATATTCAGGGGTAACTTTATGATATTTTGAAAACATACTTGTCATTTTTAGTTTGGAATTTAATGTAGGGTTATATTTTGAAAATTCATACTTCTCATTATATTTATGAATTTTCGAGCATTCATTTTATGGCTTACTCAATGCACCTTGACTGTGAAGGCAAAATACTCAATACCTGTTTAGACCTTTGAAAACGTTGGTAGTATGGATAAAGTGCAAAACCTTGACGTCAGACCAATTAAAACATAAACAAAGATTATTTTCTTGAGCAAAATAAATGAAAATTATTAGAATTTATTTAATTGTGCCATTAATCTTCTGTTTGATTGATAGATTTGATGTTTGCATTTTCATTTAATATTTTTTCACAGTACTCAAAGTGAGCTTATATAAAGGTTGTTTTTTTAGTGGAGTTCGCTGTTTCAAGTTACTGGTGAAAGATGTTTGCTGACAGGCATCAGTAGTAACCATGACACCTAAACATACAGATCACTGCATTTCGTGCTTCCAATTGTTAGTTAATAGGGCATTTTGGGACAGGCATCAGCAGTTCCAAAGCCATCCTTTGTAGCTTTTTTGCATACCAAACTCCAAAATATTAGAATTATGCACTTACACACTTGCTTCAGTTAAACATTTCCTCAATCACCTGAGGGGATGCTCAATTGGTCAGACCTTGGGTTTGCTCCCCAATGGTCACCAGTTCGAGTCTCCTCAGAGCCACTGAGGTGAGTACCCGGCCATAAACTTCAGGCCTCATGGGATTAGTTGAGGTGCGCGCAAGGTGACCCGGATATCCACGGTTATAAAAAAAAAAGAAGACATTTCCTCAATCAGCTCTGTGCGTATTTTCTCACCTGAGACATGTATCTAACTTTTCAGCTATTTGAATGTCAAGCTTGTATGCAATCACATAACGGGTGTTTCAATTATTAGTATGTTCAAATTATAGTGGTGACATGTTATCTTTAGTACAAGAATGGGGGCAAAACTAATTATTATTCCAAGTATTGTTTCTGTAGATGGAGTTGATAATTTTTCCTTTAAAATTCTAGATTGCTGGGACAAGGATGAAGCTCCAGGATCCCCGTTCTGGTGGTGCTGATTTTGGGGCTTCCGAGCATTTCAATGCCTCACAAAGTTCACACCTGTCATTTGCTTCTTCTACTGGACCCAATAACAGTCATTATCAGAGCTATAATTCTCAGCACGGGACATATCCAAACATGAATCCTTCTCAAGCCCCCTATTATGACTCTAATCCTCAACAAGCTGTGTACGAGAATGTATACTCGCAGCGGGGTCCTTACCAGAACCCAAGTACTCAAGGTCCTTATCAATATTGATGCCCAATTTGGACAATTTGTGTCATATTTTGATTGTTTTATGTAATAGTTGCCGAGTCTCAAATGTTTGTGATCTTAGAATTAGCTCTCGCATTTAGCTGCCTAACATAACTGATGAGCAGCCCTTGTACTTATCTCATCACACTACTCTTAGCTGTCTTTAGGTGAAGATTACAGTGACAATTTTTTGTCCAACTATGAATATTTAAGTCTGCGGGTGATCTTATTTTAGTATTATTTGTTCAAACTCATACTCATCTTCTATTTCCTAATCCAAAAAAAAAATAAAAATAGCACGTTTTGCTGAGTTTACATCAATAAAAAGAAAAAATCATCTTTTCTTGACAGTATGAATGGTCATGGTGTTGAGAGAAGCTGAAGATTTTGGCTTCTTTTCTAGCATATTTGCTTAGTCACATGCCTTTAGTGTTTTTTTCTTTTTCCTTCTAATTAAGCCCCTGTTTGGCCCCCATTATTTGACATTTTTGGAGGGTTGACAATTTTTAGAATAGTGATTGATGTGTTTGGCCCCCATTATTTGGCATTTTTGGGGGGTTGAAAATTTTTAGAATAGTGATTGATGGGAGATGTGTGGTTGAAAAGTTTTAGATTTGTGTGTATTATTATTTTATTTGATGAATGTATGGTTGAGATGAAGAGAGAAAAAATTAATGTAATGTAATGGAATTTAATGGGGGCCAAACAGGGGCTAAGCATGCACTTTTTGCATGCTTCATGTTTTGTATAACATGATTGTGATATGTTTAAAGCTTGATTGACAAGGATTTTTTTATTTTTAAGAATGTGTGATCAAAACATGTGGGTGGGGGGAAGTTGTGGGTTTTATGGTAGAAAATGATTTTGGAGAAAAGTGATTCTAAAAAAAATTGTGCCAAACAAGGCTTGAAAGTAATCAGCTTTGACTATCTTCTCCTCTTGGATATGGCATTTACCTCGAGGTAAATCTTGCTTAAATTTTTGCAGGGCATGAAAGCCAAAAGCCATGTATAAATATTGATGTGGAATACTCATTTGAGCAAGAAAAGAAAAGCTTTTTATGTTTTACAAGGATCTTGAGGTGATGTAGTTTATGAACCTTGACCTCGGACCTTCATCGGCCATCAGCTGGGAATAATGTTAAGCAAATAATTGACTTTAAATGATAATTTCAATTAAATGTAGTATTATGAGATCCATTTAATTGGACCTATAATGTGTTATCACATAGGGTAGTATTTTAGCACTAATGATGCTATATATCATTTACTCAATAGCTGGCTAAGCTTAGGTGTATTTCCGTAGATACAAAATAAAGATGTGAGAACACAAGCAAAACACAGATCGGTGTTGGATTACTAGCGGAAAACCAAATTCTTGTTTAAATTTGTTTTAAAATATAAAGCAAAATAACTTGGATTTTCTGTCACACGAACATTTCCACTAGATTTTGCATGTTCATGTCCAACACATGTCATGTTGAATACAAATGCTTATTAGACATTCTATTATAGTCATTTTGACCAAAACATCCACGAAAAGAAAATCAGATATCCACTTCAATCTGTAACAGGAAGATTCCTTCAAGTGTAGCAACACTGATATAAGGGAAAAGTCTTGTCTAGACTCTAGACCACAATGGATAATATGCCAAATTATCTTCTCTAAAGATAATATAAGCACAAATTAGATGCACTACCTAGCACATTAACCCAAAAAATCACACTCATCTACGTATTCTTCTCCAACTTTCTACACATTTGTCCAATGGGCATAGTTGGCAATCATTTAAGAGCAAAAACTCAGATTCTTAGAGATCCCTTCCCATCATGTATTCTTTCTTCATTTGTTCCAAGACATAGTCGTTCGTGCTACAGGAGAACAAGAAAAGGAGAATGTTAGACGATTTAAGTGAAATTTCGAGTTTAGTACAAGAATGTAGTTTGTGAAACTGGGTTCAAGGCAAATTATTAGTAATGGACTTCTCAACTATTTAAAATCTAAAAAAGCTGCACAAAGAAAAATGTCATCATTGAAACAAATTCCATATTTATATGGTTTTCATCTTCCAGATGTCGTGCGTGCAACATGGAAACTAAATTAATAGGTTTTCTACGTAATCAGTGATAGAAAGATCAACAACTTAAGAAAATAACCTGTAAAATGCAACGGTTTTCTGCAAATAGCAAGTATGTAACAACTACATCATGAAATATGTAGCCTCACTATATACGAATAACTATCTTCAATGGAAGTTATCAGTGCTAGCATTTTTCGGTTTGTTTTTCCTCTTTCTCTTCTTTCATATAAATATGTTTTGCCTGCATGGCTGAGGGTGGATGGGGCTGCATGTGGAAATGATTTGGATTACATTAGCATTTCATTCCAATAAAATAGCCTTCCAATATGCCATCTCATTTAGCTATAGATGCATGTTCGTCTCTATAGTCAATCTAAAATGCTTTTGACCACTAGGTAACTTCCCTGTGAGCTTTTGCCTACTTAATAATCTAGGATTGATAGAACTGCATTGTGACGTTCTTTATCTGTACATATTAATGAGTGCAGTTACGTGTACAAAGTTGACATTAGCATAACATGCCCAATTTGCTCGAGGATAATTTCATATTTTGCTCTTATGGTATTAATACTAGCTCAATTGAGAATCCTCTTTCACGGCACCTTGAAATTGAACATTGGAGGAATAAATAAAACTACAATTTTTTGTATTTCAGCATCAAATCCCTTTTAGAGATAGATAAAATAATATTTCAATTTTTGTCAACTGACCAGTGGCCTTGGGAAATTAGAAGAACCTTTCCAAAATTGACATTTTTTTCTGGTTTTCTTGTAAACATTTCTATAAGCATAATATCAAGCTCATCAAGTCTTTCAAAATACATATGAGAAAACTTACTACTGATGAAGGCATTGATTTAATTGATTAGCTTGTTCACGACATTTCCAAACAACAGACATTGTTCTTCCGGAGGCACATTCAGCGTATTTTGCTGCATAATTTTCACATTCCTTTAGTGCCTTCTGCTTCATTTTACTGCGCAAAGCTGAGGTTTTTTTATGAATGAAGTATTGCATCTTACACATGAACCCAACAATACAGACATGCAAAGTTATGCAAAGTGGTGATATCTTCTTTGCAACATAACCATACACAGAAATATATAATAGCATCAAAACAGATTCAATGGTGGATACATAACACAATAAGATAATCTTTGATGGCAGACAGTCATCACAGCTAAATAATCCCCAAAACATGGCGAAACATGGTGAATATTAACAATTAGATGACCATGCCAACTGATCTAAGGGGATGCAAGCTCTTTCCAATTATGCCCAAGGATTACTGTACTGTTGAATTGGTTTTGTACTATTCTATGTTCTCAATGGAATTGGTGATATCTACAGTTATCTCAATGGAATTGGTGACCCGTTTCATGCAATGAGAGCTGAGAACAAATGATAATCCAATAAGTAAATGAAATGCATCAACGTCATGTGATTTGAACATAAAAACCACGAAATAGGGTTTTAGGAATATATGAATAATTAATTAATCAATAATTTTACCTTCCTCAACTTTCTTCTTGACGTGATTTTCTCTGGCTTCTTCTACGTATCCCATTACTGTACCGATTAATTGAACACTCCGCTGTCGAATCTCTTCGGTGGACTCAGCTTGTGTGCTGGGGGTTCGGCCTCGGAGACAATTTTTTCCTTTCTGTAAACAAAAACAGTTAATTGCAATCAATCCCCACTATTTTCAATTTTTATTTATCACCCTATGGGGTTTACATATTTGTAGAAAGGGTACGTAAATTTACTATCAACTTTTTTCAATGGCAAATGAGAGGGTTAAGCCGCTGTTTGAAATTTGATTAAAATTTAAGTCAAAATCAACAATTAATTTTAATTATATATTTCGTATGCTCCACAACTTTTCAATCACACATTACTTTAACTTTTATTAAAATCTGCTAAAAATCTGATTTCAATCTCTATCAAATAGAGGCTAAATATCCTAATTGTCAGACTATATTGTTTCTCAAAATATTCATTTAACCTTTAAAATATTTTTGATTTGTCATTAAATTTAATAAAAAACTATACAATCGATCACTAGTCGTTGACAGACTCGACGATATGTCAGATGGACATAATATACTTTCGATGTTAGTTTATGCAACGTCATTTGGTGACTAATAACGTTGGTTTGATACCAACATAATACAACTGGAATAGATTAAACATATTTTATTACTTTCGAGTAATAATAAGAATATACAATAGTTGTGTGTGGTTGCGCATTTGATTGTACAATCATGCTTGGTATTCAACTTCTTTTACAATATTGTTGACAACATGTCATGTGAAATGTTATCATTGGACAGTTCAAAAAATAATTTATCTTTTCAANTTGCGCATTTGATTGTACAATCATGCTTGGTATTCAACTTCTTTTACAATATTGTTGACAACATGTCATGTGAAATGTTATCATTGGACAGTTCAAAAAATAATTTATCTTTTCAAACAATACATTTTTTGATACATATAACATCGTCAAAATTTTTGTAAAAAATATTTCGTTTTCTTTTTTCCCCAGAAGAATAAATTCCTCCTATCGTTAATGATGGATTAATAAGTTCTTGCCAATAACCACGTCCGTTGAATAGAAACATCAAACTAAAATAAACCGGATATCAATTCATCTATAGGGAGAAGTCACAAACGAGCCCCTGAATGAAAGAGTATTTGGGCCCCCATTCCGTGTAATCGTAATGAGGGAGAGGATCGATACCGAGACCGATTGAGATAGTTACGAATCGATCTATTTAAAAGATTCTAGCCATAGCTTAAATTCCTATATTTTAAAGAGGACCTCCTTTGCTCTGTCCCCGACTCTTATGTTTAACAAAGATTTAATTTGGAGAGCAATAATATTAGCTATATTCACACAAAAGAAGAACAATACAACTTTTGAATAGAATTCAATGCAATTCTTCGTATATAACTTATGGCTGCATATGTTAATATCTTTTAAATTATTTTAAGTTCTTACTTATACTTAACTTTGATTGCAAATATTTCTTTCATTTCTTCCTTTGTTTTGTTTGTTGTTAAGAGGAGAGTAAGTCGCTTTTGAGAATCATAAAACAAAACTCTTTTTTATCAAACTCATTTTCAATCACGTATTTTCACAATAAAATATTTTGTACGTAAATCAAAAAAAAATTCTTACTTTTAAATCACACAATCTCTAAAAAATCACTCTTTTAAAATTCATTTCCCCAAAATATTTATTTTATTAGTTGTCAAACATGAGCTAAATTTGTCATTTTACAAGATTTTAATGAATGAAATGGAAGATAAGGATGTCTCGTGAAAATAATTATCGATCTGAAAGTCCAAATATCAAAATTAAAACGATGGAAATGATTTATCAATGAAATAAAATGATAAGAATATTTTGTGCCAATTATTCTATAAAGTTTAAATCATTTCTTAATTGTACTTATCTTATTACAATTTCTAGCGATAGGGCACGATTGAAGAGGTTTAAAGCGCGTTTTTAAAAAAAATAAATTATAATTTAATTTTGTCAAATGTGATTTTTATTTACATGTTTTGTAGAATTCACAAATTGCTACTCAGTTAGCGTTTGTTTGATCAATTTATTAACGGTCAAATTTTGAAATTTAACTTCACATTTTATAACTTTTCTATCATACATTTTAACGACTTCTATAAAAATCCATTAAATTTTCATACCGAAACCTTTGTGAAACAACCTTTTAATATGCACATATTTAGACCATGTTTGAGCCCCTTTTTTGGTTGAGAATGTTTTTTGAAATAATAGATTGATAGAGAATGTATGGTTAAAAAATAAGAAAAAGTTATGAATTTAAATGTAATATTATTTTATTGAAGAATATGTAATTAAAAAAAATGTATTTTTTTTTAAAAATGGGGATCAAATATAAACACTTAACCTTGTTTGGTAGAGATTAAATTAGATTTTTAGTTGATTTTGACAAAATTTGATAAAATATGTGGTTAAAAAGTTGTTGATCCCATGAAATATGTGGTTAAAATTATTTTTTGACATTGATTTGACATTTTAATTCGATTTTAACCCAAACCAGGGGTTTAAAAAAGGACCAATCCAGCAATTCCGAATGACCTCGTCGACTCGTTATGTAGCGATCAACGGTCGCTCGGGCTCGTCGGGCACGAGCCGAGCGGGCTCGGCTAGTGAGCAGCTCGCCGAGCTGCTCGTGGGCTCATCTAATTTAAAAATAAAATAAAACTAATGTGACCGTTCGGTCACTCTTTTTTTATATTTTTTATATTTTTTTCTTTAGTTTTCTAATTTTTTTCTCCTATAAATACCCACTCATTACACAATTTTTTTTCCCACCAAACTTTCATTCTCTACTTTACTCTCTACTACATTCTACAATTTACAAATAATTATCAACAATATCATTCATTTATTTTATAATCTTCTTCTACATTTTTTTT
>CAIGRT010188760.1:0-21272 GCA_903798405.1 Fraxinus platypoda | reverse complement strand
CCCTTGATGTACAACTAGAATTACCATTTCTTATATATGTTTTATTTTTAGTTTAACTGTTAATATTTGAGAAAATGTAGTTATACCATTTTACCCTTTTCAATTTGATAAAAAACTGGTCAACTTTTTATTTTCTTGGTCAACTGATAGTCATGTGCTAATTTTTCAAAGGTTTGGGATCGTTGGTGGCACAAATTGAAGGTTGAGATAAAATTTGCAAAAAAACGCAAAAAGTTTGGGACTTTGCTGCAATTTTTCCTAATAATAATAATAATAAAAAATAAATAGATATAAATAATTTTCTATTTCTCAGAAAATATTTTTATAATGTCAATGTACTGTGCACAAAAGAAAAATAAAAAAATTCAAAGAAACGAACTTGGGTTAACAATTTTATTTTATTTTTATCTACAATTAACCATTTTGTTTTATTTTAAAAAAATAAAAAGGCATGTAAATAAATTTAAGGAGTATAATTATTTTTGTCTATGTCTATGTCTATGTCTATGTCGGGTTTGATAACTGTGATTATACTCATGAACACTTCACCCAATGCCAGAATGCCAACTAATTAAAAAAAATCTCGAGAAGATTTGATGAAACTCAAAAATGACGTAATTAAGCTCCCGAGTGGATAATAGTCATTTTCAATAATTCCTTTTTTGTTTTTTTTTTTTTCAAATGACTTTTCAAGGGTTAAAGAACGGTCTCCGTGAATTAGGGAATCCAAAATCACAGATAGGTTGAGTATCCATATAATCGTTTTTCAAAGTTGAGGACCCAACTAATCATTTATTTAAAATTTAAGGACGCTAATTTTCCAATTTCCAAAGGTAGAGTTGCATGAAAACATATTGCGGTCAGCCCTCTTTTTCTAATTAATTTTGGAAGGATGCCGCTATTTTCATCTACAATTTTAATATATACATCCACTTTAAAAAAATAAAAATTATATATTACATTTCTAATCTTAAGTAAATTTACTTAAATGGACAATAATAAACTAAATAAAATTATTTTATCTATTTAATT
This sequence comes from Fraxinus platypoda, assembly GCA_903798405.1. NCBI lineage: Eukaryota > Viridiplantae > Streptophyta > Magnoliopsida > Lamiales > Oleaceae > Fraxinus > Fraxinus platypoda. Next base: position 20,240 of record CAIGRT010188760.1, on the reverse strand, counting down.
ATTTGTTATTTTCTTTTGCACAATTCTATTTATACTGTTCTGCATAATTTTCATTTTCAATGTTTGTTCAATTTCAATTCAAACCCTATTACTTACAATCTTACCTCCAAATTACACTCACCTTCTTGCAACTTCTTTTCCAATTATACAACTTACCATCTATTTATCGCTGTGAGTTTCTTCAGATTTTTTAATTACAGAAACTCCTAATTATTTTCATTCATCGTGTGCTACTTGTTTCTATAATTTTTGAGATAAATTACAAAATGGGTATAGTTTTTCAAGATTTTTTAACTGATATCTGCTTAATAAATGAAAAAAACCACTTGTACAGTGNATTTACAGCCCTCTAATCACTGTAACTGTAGTGCATTTCTTAATAACTACAGCATCTAGAGTGTGTTTAGTAGATATTAAAATCATATTAAAATTGAAAAATTAGTCATTATAGTTTTTTCAAGATTTTTTAACTAATATTATGCTTTACGTTCATTATTCAATTTTCAAAGATAAATGTTGTCTTTTTTTTTTTTTTTAAACATAAGGTGTATGTTTTCAGTTTTAGAAAATGTGTGTTTTGTTCAAAATCTTTTCAGTTTCGGGAAATGTATGCTTTTGGCTTTGCTTCTAGTGGAACAAATACTCAGGTAAACAAACCATACTAAATCAAACTTCAAGTTCTTTCAAACCTTTTACACATGTATGTGTGATTATTAAATCTAAATCGGACTCTTCGGTACGGACTCTTTGGTTTGACCCAAGAGTTATAATACTCATTCTAAACTCTTCAGAATCAGAAAATTTCTTGTTTGCATCTTTATCTTTATTTAGTTCTCACTTTTCATTGGATGCAATTCCGTTAGCATGAGTATTGAGCATAGCCTTTGGACCGCCAATGGTTTCTTGGACCATCACCAACTTTTGCTCGACTTCAAATGATATCATTGTTTCATGTTTGAGTTGGGGTAGTGTTAGATGGAGGGCGAGAGGCAACCTTAGTTTCGGAGATAAATTTAGTAATTTTTAAAATTACAATAAGGATAGATTTAGAGGGATGAATATATAAAAGTAAAGTGAATATATAGTTTTTAAATGAATGAATTTAATATGATTAATATTAGAATAAACATGGATAAATATAGTACTTTTTATAAAATTTAGAATTTTAATAGGGATAAACTTATATTGGGATAGACATATAAAATTTGTGGATGAAAATAGCGGACCCTTTCAAAAGCACTTAATAATATTGCTCAAGTACTTACTAACGCCAAAAAGATTGTTAACTTTTACGTGACAAAATGAAAGGATTTATCCATTATCTATTAATTGTTACTATTATTCCAAATTCTTATTTTTAGAGTGTTTGATTGACAATTTTTCCATGAAAAATATTTTCTAACTTTTGATTATGTGACAACATTAAATAAGGAAAACATTTTCTTTAAAGAATTGTAATTTTTATTTTCCAGATAATTCACCATCTCTTTCTTTCTCTCATCTACTCACCAAATAAAAAAAATAGACAAGTATAATATTCTCTACATTGAAAATTAAATTAATTAAAAACAATTCATTAATAATTTTCATAAATTGTTTAGAATTTATTTTATTTTTATATAAATTTTATGTTCATAATCAAACATACTCCAAGACCCCGTTTGATTGCAACAAATTTAATGAAAAATGTCACATCCGACAAAAACGAATTCGACTTTGATCGTTTGATTGCAATGTGAACTGCATTTTATTTGTTTTCATGGAAAACAAATTCTTATAGATTTGGTGACTTTTTATTTTCCAACTAATATGGAATTTGAATTCTTTCTACATTTGCCTATCAAACGGACACTAATATTGAGTGCGTTGGATTGTCAGCATTTTCCATGAAAAATGTATTTTTCATCCAAATTTCTACTTTTGTGTTTTTTGATTGACTTTTTTTTCATGGAAAACATTTTCATACTTTTGGTCACGTGACCATATTTTCCTCAAAATCAAGGAAAATATTTTCTTTAGGGGGAGTAAAATCAATTCTCCCTCTTATCTATCCACTCTCTCTCATCTACCCACCAATAAAAAATGGACAAGTATAATATTTTCTAAGTTAAAAGTTAAATCAATCAAACACATTTAATTAATAATTTTCATACAAATAAGTTCTAAGCAATTGAATTGTCTAGAATTTATTTTCATTCCATACAAATTTCATTCTTGCAATCAAACGCATCTTTAATAAAATCCTAATTTATTTCAAAGACACTGTCAAAGTTACGTTTTACTGACACCGGTAAGAGTGACATAACAAGGTACAAAACAAAAAGTAACACTTGCATAAAAAAAAAAGGTATACATACAAAAAAAAATTAACACTGAATATTTGGGGTTGGCAACTGAATCATTTTTCTCGACTCCCTTTAGTTCATCGCTAGACCAACTAGAAGTTCAAAATAATTTAATCCTAATTTATTTAACTTCCAAAATTTTGTTACTTACAACACTAAGAGTGACATAACGAGGTAAACAAGTAACACTTGCATACACTACCCTGCAGTATTCTAATTGGCAGCATAATTGATTTCTACTAGAAATCAATTATTACTAGTAGTTTTAGGATTTAATTATTATTCGTAAGTCGTAACTAGGATTCCTAGTATTTCATTAGTTTTGTTATTTAGTTGATAAGAGTAGGATATCAGTTTTCTTATTCTACTGAGAGTTTCTTATATTTTGAGGAGACTCATTTGTATTACTTAGTCTACTAGAATTAGGATATTACCTCTCCTTCCAATGCTTATATAAGAAGAGGACTATACTTGTTGTATCACGTTCAAATTATTTTAGATAATATTCTTTAGCTTTTTCTTGTTTTCACAAGATTAAACTTCAGCTGCAACAGTGATATAATTTGCAATCCTTAGATATTACACCATTTACAAACCAAGATAACCAAAAAACAGTCAAAAGACTAAAAATTCAACACAAAACATCAGTTGGAATTCAAACGAAGCTTAAATCACAATATTTTGTTTTGCAGAAATGGAAAAAATGAGTGCAATCATAAAACCCTCAAGATACATAAACAACCCAATTACACTTAAAAAAGGACAAACCTTTTGAAACTAACATCTACAAATTAATATTATATAAATCCAGGGACGCAAAAATGTTATGTAAAAGCATAAACCCTATTTTTCGAAAAGCATTCAATGTGCATGACACATACTCCCACGGTGACTGGCTCCTCCAACAAATATAAACTCTACGCATATTACTTTATGTGCATCTATACAAGCTGTCAACTTCCCAACCCAGTGATTTCCTTTGATATCTTTACTAATTCTTCTTTATCCCAACTATCTATCATCGAGTTACCGTTGAATTATCCCACTTCCTCTTCCACATTCCGCTGGATGTTTAACATTAGTGCAAGTCTTACAAGCATTGACATCTCCAGTAATCAATTAGAGGGTCATATTCCTGATTCCTTTGGGGAATTGTTTTTTCTTCCAAGGCTTGATTTGAATGACAGTAAGTTGCACAGTGGGATTCCAAGCTCTTTGCGTAATTTACATAGACTAGATATATCATCCAATGAATTAAATGGCCTGAACTTGCTCTGTTGTTGGCTGCCTTCGCAGTCTTTGCTCCGGATATGTCTCAAGATCTCTCTATTTGAAAGTATAGACTTCATTTCGAATTTAGTGGACTCGAGATGGCGGCAAGAATTTCATGGTAAATCTTTGCACCACGTCATTCCTTGATACAATATTCCCGACAAGTAGCGCGTATAGTCATGCTTTTGTGCCTTCCTTCAATGTGAGAGGAATAGGCGCATCTGAAAGGCACTGATGACATCTCCTTGTGGCTGATAACTTCAGCCAACATCAGAAAAACATTAGCGGACTTTCTCCAAACATTTGATTTGTTGCAGGTGAAGCCCTTTTGAACAGTTTCCATCCATAATTCTTTTAGTTGACCAAAATTTCCCCCGGAACAAAATCGGGCTACTTCAAGTTATCACTCGTGACAAGTAGGATTTTGAGTGGTTCTATTAAAGATGTCTTTTGAACTCATTCCTACTTGATCTTGGATTTTTAGGGGTCGAGCTTCTAAAAATTGATTACTGGAGAGGTCAACGCTTGTAAGACTTGCACTAATGTTAAACATCCAGCGGAATGTGAAAGAGGAAGTGAGATAATTCAACGGTAGCTCGAGGATAGATAGTTGGGATAAAGAAGAACTAGTAAAGATATCAAAGGAAAGCAAGTTGAGAGCTTGTATAGATGCACAGAAAGTACTATGCGTGAAGTTTATATTTGTTGGAGGAGCCAGTCACCGTGGGAGTATGTCCCATGCACTAGAACCGAAGAGTAGCAACTTAATTTGATAATATTGATCTTTTTGAAAGCTTTAAGCTTTAAGCAGAGGGACAGGGGGAAACTTGTCTGCAAGGCCAACTTCATAAGTAAAATGTACAGCATCAACCTGCTATCCCCTGCTAATTAATTCTTCAATCACATCTGCACAAAAAAAAAAAGGAATAGGGGCCCTGAGACACCACGACAAAGGGCATGCACTAGCACATTTATGCACACCACACACACAAGTTCTAGAACAAAATTGTATCAAAAGTTGTAAATGACCTAACAATTCACTTCAGGGAATACATTAACCTCATAGGACTGGAACATCAACGATATAGGGAGAGTAGGATTTTATTTTCCAGGGAATTCACTCTCTTTCTCTCTCTTATTTATCCATTCTCTCTCATCCACCCACTAATAAAAAATGGACAAGTATAATATTTTCTAAATTGAACGCTAAATCAATCACACACATTTAATTAAAATTTCCATACAAATAAGTTCTAGACAATTGAATTGCCTAGAATTTATTTTCATTCCATACAAATTTCATGCTTGCAATCAAACGCACCCTTAACGAAATCCTAATTTATTTCAAACACACATTCAAAGTTACGTCAGTAAAAGTTACATAACAAGGTACAAAACAAAAGGTAACACTTACATAAAAAAACAAGGTATACATAAAAAAAAGTTTAACACTAAATATTTGGGGTTGGCAACTGAATCATTTTTCTCCACTCCCTTTAGTTCATCGCTAGACCAACTAGAAGTTCAAAATAATTTAATCCTAATTTATTTAAATGACACTTCCAAAATTTTGTTACTTACAACACTAAGAGTGACATAACGAGGCAAACAAAAAAAAACAAGTAACACTTGCATACACTACCCTGCAGTATTCTAATTGGCAGAATCAACATTCTGCACTGCAACAGAAACCCTATTTGCTTGAACTTGCCTGAACACTTACCAACCATAAGCAGAGGGGAAGGCATATAAAGTAAAAGACCGTAAAATTCATAGACCAGTTGAATGCAAAACTCGATATCCACCGGTTTACACAAGATTTACATCCCGGACATAAAGATCTTTATAGTCAGTACTAGAAGGCATTTCAGTCCGTTACCAATATCCACGAATACATCTTCAGATTACACTAATAAGCTAAGACTCTTTCATTTCTATCATGCATCAGCAAATACGTTCTGGAATCCGTTAATGTTCCCCCGCCCTCAAAGTCCCAATGCCCCGAGGGAAAGAGACATGATAAACTAACACCTTCTTCAGTTTGTGTGAAACCTAGTTAAACAAAAAACTGCACAAACAGGAAATAATACACATATGTGGAGGTGTAGGTGTGTACAATTCTACTAGAAATCAATTATTACAAATAGTTTTAGGATTTAAATATTATTCGTAAGTTGTAACTAGGATTCCTAGTATTTCATTAGTTTTGTTATTTAGTTGATAGGGTAGGATATCAGTTTTCTTATTCTACTGAGAGTTTCTTATATTTTGAGGAGACTCATTTGTATTATTTAGTCTACTAGAATTAGGATATTACCTCTCCTTCCAATGCTTATATAAGAAGAGGACTATACTTGTTGTATCACGTTCAAATTATTTTAGATAATATTCTTTAGCTTTTTCTTGTTTTCACAAGATTAAACTTCGGCTGCAACAGTGAGATAATTTGCAATCCTTAGATATTACACCATTTACAAACCAAGATAACCAAAAAACAGTCAAAAGATTAAAAATTCAACACAAAACATCATTTGGAATTCAAACGAAGCTTAAATCACAATATTTTGTTTTGCATAAATGGTAAAAATGAGTGCAATCATAAAACCCTCACGATACATAAACAACCCAATTACACTTAAAAAAGACAAACCTTTTGAAACTAACATCTACGAATTAATATTATATAAATCCAGGGACGCAAAAATGTTATGTAAAAGCATAAACCCTAACTCTTCCAAATATGTATTTGCTAATTTCTCTAAGTCGTGTGCAATCAAAATTGAACTGACCTTAGTAATTCGAGGTTTCTAAGTGAGAGCGGCAGCCCAAATTTTAAGGGTTCTAAGTGAGACCGGCAGCTGATTTGGCGAGAGTAGAGGTCGAAAGAGGAGAGGACAGGAAGACAGGAGAGGAGAGGAGAAGAGAAGCGAGAGAGGATAAGAGAAGAGTTTTATACAGGTCCAACCTCGAATATTTGCTAATAAATTAATTTTAAAATTATTTCAGAAAAAAAAAGTGAAATTTATCCAATTCTGTTAGGCCTGTTTGATTTGACAGTTTTTTCATGGGAGATGCTACATGCACTACATGGTTTACAAAATTACCACTCCGAGGCTCCAATACATGGCCGCCACTTGGCAATGTAGTAAACCATGTAGTACATGGTGCAGTACATATAGTTTAATCCTTGTTTTTATTGTTTCAAATGCATATTTCACTCTATATGATCTATAATTTGTGGAATTTGGGATACAAGTTGATCTTTAGTTAACAAAATAATATAAGGTTAATTTAGATATTGGTAGNATGTAGTACATATAGTTTAATCCTTTTTTCCATGGGGAGGACAGGAGAAGAGAAGAGTTTTATACTTTCAATTTAGCCCAGGTCCAACCTTGAATATTTTGCCAATAAATTAATTTTAAAATTATTTAAGAAAAAAAAAAAGAAGTGAAATTTATCCATTTCTGTTATCCTTGTTTGATTTGACAATTTTTCCATGGAACTTGGAAATGAAATTCCATCTTCCACCAAAAGTCATATTTGATTTATAAAATTTTCTTGACAATTCATTTTCCATCTTTTGCCATACACGGTTTCAATTCCATGGTTTTGAGGAAAATCAATTCCCACCAATTTGGTGAATTTTGGTTTTCTAGGCTACTTTTTTTTTTTGGGGCAATAGAAACAAATTCTATCGCCAATTGTAACAAATTGTATCCCTTTAATTGACAATTTTCATGTAAAACAAAGTCAAACGAATACCAATTGATCCAAATTTTCAATATTTTCCACGTGAAAAATTATACTAATCAAACACAATTAATTGACAATTCCCATAAAAATAATTTTAGGCAATTCAATTCCTTGAAATTCATTTTCTTTACACTCAAATTTCACACTTACAATCAAACGAACCCTTAAGATTTAGGAAAAATCTAGTTCCAAACCAATTTGTACAAAAGAAATACAAAGGTCGTTCTCACGATAAGCAGGCCATCAATTTTGTTTGAAGACCTTAAAAGGGATAAGGCTGAATTTCGAAAATCAGCCCAACGTGAGCCAGACGGTTCACGGGGTCTTTAAATTCTAGTAATACAAATTTGGATTTATTGGAATTAGAGATGAAAAGTCCCTCTTTGTTTCTCACCCCTAAATTGATGGTTCGTTTGCCTCCATTCGGAAGAATAGTTTAATCTAATAGACTCGTGAAATCATTAAAATATGTAGCTGAAATCAAATTTAATTTATTTATTTATAAATTTATCAAATGAACGCCAGTGATTGTACCAAAAATCATGTTTTTGGGTGTAAGGAAACGTATAAACTTTACGCTGCAGAGTAGCCATCCGTCATGCATACTCTCTCTAATAATCAGCTTATTATAACAAATATGATTACTGGGGTGACCCATCATCGTCTTGGCTCTCTCGGGTATTTAAATATGTTCATATACCGCCTCAATTTCCGTAGTTCAGTGCGATAATAAAGGACTATATTACATATACATGAAAGTTGACACATTGATTTACATCCATGTGGGTTAACAGTTTTTGGTATATTGATTTTGACACCACCTTTTTCAGTCAACTGCTAAATTTCTGACACGGAGAAGGGCGTCAACCAAAGTGTACACTTTGTGTGTACAAGTAGTTTAATTCGATAATAAATAGTAATGCTATTACAAGACCACTTAACACTAGACTAATGCAGTGAGATCATTATTGCCGTCCAACAAAGTTTAGATTATTTCATTCGATAAATTTAAATTGACCCAATTATACCTAGACACCCGAGAACATAACATTATTCAATAATAAACCAATTACAATCTAAATCAATGTGACAAGATCACGAAAGACATATATGTATAAAAGATCATTTCATAGATAGATCTCTCTCGAGTGCCGAGATGATAACTAGGTATACCCGTTTATGTATAAAAGGGAATACCGTACACCATTTCTCAGCAGAGAAAGGGTCCACGACCTCCAAAAAGGAACAAATTGATCCAACAACCTTACAATTGCACAATAATTATTCATCGACATAATCTTTACTAAGCCCTGTTTGACGTCGTTTACTTTAATTTAATTTATTTCTCATATTCATTTTCAACCACACATTCACACAATAAAATATTCTATACGTAACCCCAAAATTTTTTCTAGTTTTTAACCACACATTCTACAAAAAATACTATTCAAAACAATATTTTTTAAATTTTAAGGATGTCCAACATGGGCTAAATTGTCGCATGATTCACATAAGAAACAAGCCTCACTTCGAATTAGTGGACACCTCGAGCAGTGAAGCAAAATCCAAGTTCAAAAAACAATTTCCCTCTTTAGGCACTATTTGTTCAACTATAATTAAAAGGTTAAGGGCTAACTCGCTAAATTTTATTTGCTAAATGAGCAATGAGTTGGTGACCAGCGAGTGCAATTTTTCCTACATGAAAATAGGGAATTGTAAATAAATAAAAAATTCAGAACTAAGGTAAGGCTAAATATACCCCGTCATTCCTACTATTTATCAGAGTCCTAATAAGCATATTCCTTAATTACTTTTCACAACCACCTATTTACTACAAGTTTCAACAATTCAGAAATACAGCCTGCCTTTGATGAAGGTCAGTAATTAAGTAGGATTTAACACACACATAAAGCTACTATTAAAAGTTAGTGATTACAGACAACATTAAAAAGACATTTGGATTAAGTCATCATATCAGTTGTTACCATCCAGTTATGTCCATCAGTAGTACGCTTGTGCATAAGCAGGGGCCATTCCATTGCCATAGCCTCCATATGAAATGTAGTTCACCGGAGTGCCTGGATATGTCCCGACAAGGGTAGGAGGGGTGGCTTCTGGGGAGTATACATAAGAGGGACTCCGACTTCCATGCCCGCACATGGCGGGCGACATGGGGTATGGGGGAACGGGAGAAGGGTATTGGGTGTGTGAAGGAGACCTGATAAATGTGGGAGGAGGTGGGAAAGAGGAGACATAAGCATTTGTTGAACGGCCTGCCTTGGCAGGAGGCATTGGGCCTCCATTGCTAGCTCGAGTTCTTTTGGCTGCAGGGGGGCTTGCAGATGGCTTCTTTTTATCACTCTTGGTCTTCTCAAGTTGTTCAAGACGCTTCTTAAGATTTTCGGTTGGTAAATCATTCTCAAGTTTGTACTCCTCGATGCACCTGAGAACAGCACGAATTGCTGATTGCTCCTTCTTGGCAGCTAGATGCTGTAGATAAAAGGTCAAAAAAAAAAGGGTGGAAATTTAAGGCCTGAATGGGAATGCCATAAAGATAAAAAATGCAAAACAAACATCTTGCTTTGAAATGCGTAAATGCATGGATGATGGTCATTACAGCAAGATGATTTACATGAATTGCACAGACTACTGTAAAAGGGAACCAACTGCCAACAAGAATACGCTATGGTTCGATCTCTTAGAATGAAGAAAGATAATAGCTTTGCAGAGTCCAAAATTAACAAGGAAACAGTCAATTGGATCACCCCAACTTTAAAAAGTCTCAATCAAGTAATTAAATTTTGGTTTTATTGCAAATATAGTCACTCTGTTGACTACCATTAATGCAAATGACAGGATGTGCTTGCATAGACATTGATCAAATGAAATGCCACATGGGCTGGAGTTCAATGACTCATGCAATCATATAGAACATAAACATGTGAATGACACTAAAGGGTGTTTTGGATCGAGTAAATTGTGTTCCCAAAAACACACATGTTGTTTATGTACAGATTTCAATGACGGGATTTCATGGTCCACGTAGGTAGTATGGGCATTCCGTCATATGTTGATTTAATTCACTCTTTAAAGTTGGGTGATCCAATTCAGAATTCAATCTTCACTCAAATCTGGGTGACCTCCAATAATATTTACCCTTTGAGACAAACTAGCTCATCAATGCACAGGTATTACAAATATACAGAAAATAAGAATATAACTCAGCACAGATTACAAAACTTTATTAGTAAATTAGAAATAGAGGTATACCGCAGCACGACCAGAATTTTTAGGATCCTCCAAAATTGACATAGCAGCCTTTTTAGCATCCTTCAAAAAAGCTTTAAGCAGAGGGACAGGGGGAAACTTGTCTGCAAGGCCAACTTCATAAGTAAAATGTACAGCATCAACCTGCTGTCCCCTGCTAATTAATTCTTCAATCACATCTGCACAAAAAAAAAAGGGGAATACGGGCACTGAGACACCACGACAAAGGCCATGCACTAGCACATTTATGCACACCACACACAAAAGTTCTAGAACAAGATTGTATCACAAGTTGTAAATGACCTAACAATTCACTTCAGGGAATACATTAACCTCATAGGACTGGAACATCAACGATATAGGGAATATCAACTTAAAGCTGATGTATATGAAAAGAAGTAATGCTCAAAGCAGGTAGACTGGTCATCAGATATTATGATCATTTTCTTCTGCACCACTTATCAAAACAATTTATGGTTTCACTACGAGATTTTACATTTATAACTAGAAGCAGTGCACATTTAAACTGACTTCCCTTAAATATAAATGTTGTGGGTAAAAAAGAAACAAGGAAATAGCTCTTCATTTTGTTTTCTTGTTTGTACTTGTGTGATGGACTAAAATATCAAGCAAGAGAAATGGTTCTTTCTCCTTCTATTGATTCATAGTAGAGTTTTATTTAAAGAAAAGCTGCATAATTGACAAAAAAATAATGAGGCAAAATAATTAAACCTCAAATTTTGTTAAAATGATGATGGTGGAATGGGAAAATTGGGTTCTTTGAGTAGTGTATGCATAAAATAAGTTAATATGATTTTGATACTTCAGTTAACATAAAATTAATTATCATTATGTTAACTATATCTTATAGTAAAACAATACATTAATTCAGGCCAACATTGTTTGCGTCAAAACATGCCATTCCTGTCGAAGGTACAAGTAAATCCTTAACAGAAATATAGACAAACACCTTCCAGCCATGGGGAAGGAGTTGACATATTGGAAAATAGTCCAAGGGATGCTAGAATTCATATATTATGATCGAATTTATATTTGCATTATTCAAGCATTGAAGCGTTCGAGTGTCTATGAACATGCATAACATGGGCGAAATATGACGCAAATATATTATATCTAGAGGACAACGTTCGATCTTGTGTTGATTCATCCTATATATCGGGGTATAAGATAGTTATGGACTCTGTCAAAACTTACCCCATTTCTCCTAATTTAGATACACCCACTATCTTCAGCAAATTAGGATTCGCTTATGGGAAAGTTATCAAGTTAATTGCTCTGGATGGGATTTAGTTCAAAAAGAAAACTTCGAACTTTCCTACCTATTTATTCTAAGCACCCTAAGACTTAATTACCGAAATCATAAGATGATGCATTGTTTGCCCCAAGTATGCAGCATTGCAGCCAATAAGTCATACACTGATAGGTGCTAATATATCATGTAATGCATCTAAACCATTCCAATCTATTGTATGCCTGTTGCCTGTTAATAATACTGAGGCAATCATGAGCAATCCCATCAACACTATTGGTACTAAACACAAAAGCATCTTCTGCAACAGACACTCGCGAGGAAGTAGTGACAATAGCACATCTCAGTACCTATTGTTCCATATAATATTACCAGAGGATCCAAGGCAAAAACCAGTTTCGAAATGATGACCATGAACATAACCCAATATCTGGGTTACCAGATTCATCATTTTCTCAGGAGTGTAGTTAAATCTACCTTAAAACTGATTCCTTCACCAAGTTATGGAGATGCTTGACAGCAATGTCTAAATCAGACCAGATTTTCCCAATTAAAAAAAATAACATTCAGTTCTGGTCCTTATACATCATATTTTATAGGTTCTACTCCATAAAATCCTGAACCAAACGGAGCATTCCTTTTACTAAAGTTTCTAACTTTTGACCAACGAAGAAATGAAAATAAGAAGTGGTAAAGCAATTCATTCCAAACTACGAAAAATTACCGGGCATTTTATCACCGAGACCAAGGGAAACTGCAAGCTTGGGCATCTGTTTCCTCCAAGCAGACGCTACCACGAGCTTCCTATACAAATCTAAATCCACTTTCTTCACAATCCCGAAAGTCACCAAATGCTGCAAGAAGGTATGCACATCCGGGGTCTTCACATTCTCAATACCGCCCCTCTCTTCCAAGCTTTTCTTCCATGTATCTGCTATCTCCTCAGCCTTTCCCTTAATGGTCGGGGTCACCAGCATCCTCTCCTTCCCCAACACAGGATCCATCATCACTGGAATCAATGACTCCAATAACAACACACAGGCCCATCCCAAGTCATTACTAAAATTGTGGTTGTTAGTGTTATTCCTGTCAATTTTCACCTGCCTCTTATCCACAGGGAAAACCTCTGAAATTGCCTCCAAAATAAATCTTGGTGGATCTACACAGTCTCCTAGGGCTTTTGGCAACTCCGATCTCAATATTTCCAGTTCTTTCTTTCGCGCTGTAATGAAATCCCAAAAATCCCTGGCGGCAAACTTGCAGCAGAAGGATTTCAACTTCAGAAACAAACCCTCGGAGTTATCCACTTCAGGCTCTTCATTCTGGTTCTCAACTTTACACACAGTAAGATCCTCCGATAATGCTCCAGAAATTGAAGATTTTGTTGCCTTCTCCAATGATTCAAAGGCCATAGACATGGACTTAGAGATTGAGGACTCGCGGTTATCAAGGACTTTCAGAGACGTCTGAGTTTCCGAACTCAAAGCTTGGAGCTTGGCTTTCAGCGCATCTGCTTGCTTCTGAAGGTCCTGTTCGAGGGAAGAGAAGTGATCCGAAAGTTCCTTCCACAGGAGTGTGCAGCTCGTCATCAGAGAGGTCTGGCGCTGAAACTCATCGAAACTCGCCGGCGGTAATAACGCGCCGGGATCTGGCAGTGAACCCATTGTAGGAGGGAAATTGAGTTCGTTATTGCACGGTCGAGAAAATGAAACCCTAATGAATTTTTGAGAGAGAAAGGAGAGTAGGGGATTGTGGTAGAGAGATAAAGTTAAGATGAAGAGGAATAGTGATGAGTAGATGACGTGTATGTTTGAAAGATCGACACGTGTGAATTGTCGGGTGAAATGTTCCTGACCGGTGTTAGGACAAGTAGCATAATCCAATTAAAAATTAAAATTGCACCACTACTGACCAAATTAGGAACAGAACTGTTCAATTATTTCGAAAATTACATAAATCTCCCCTAAATGGGTTAAATTCACTGTACTTTATATTTAGCCCTTGATTATGCCCTATTTTTTTAAAAAATTATTTTTAATCACACATTTTTCATTAAAATAATATTACACATAAATCTATAATTTTTTTTAAAACTTTAATCACACACGCTCCATTAATTTACTATTCCAAAGTATATTCTATTCTCAAAATCGGATTCTTAGTGTAATCACGACTACTCAAATTGATTTTAATTTATTATGACCGCTATACTTATATTTAGTGTCATCATGATCACCCAAATTACTATTGATTCACCATAACTATCCAACTTCATATAACGTTTCAATCAAACCAACCGATTATTATCGCAAAAAAAAAAAAAAAAATACACACAAACACATGAAAAAAAATTTACACACGATCATTACCACAATAACCAAAAAAAGGATGAGAATTAGAGAAAAAAAACATGACGTCGTAATCATTACAAAAACCTTAAAATATATATATATGAAAGCAAAAACATTTTATTTTTTATTTTTTGGTTTCTACTAACACACAAAATATACAACTAATCACACACACTTTCACATACACAAAAATCCAAAAAATAGAAATAAAAAATAAATCCTCTAACCCAAATCAGAAGAAAAAAAATTATATTATATAAATCAAACCTAAATCAAGAAGAAATTTATTGCGTAAAGATAACAAATAAAAAAAAATACAAGAAAAATCCACTAACCCAAATAAATTTTTTTTATATAATATAAATCAAACCCAGATCAAGAAAAAAAAAAAATTTGTTTCTGCTTTGATATAATTTTTTTTTTCAGTTTTAAAGTTTTCGTAATAATTATCGTGTGTTTTTTTTTATTTTTGATTTTGATTCTCATTTATTTTTTGGGGGTAATAATTGCGTATGAATTTTTTTAGCGCGTATTTTTTTTTTTATTGAAGTAATAATCAAGAGGGGCTAAATGTAATAATTCGTGAAAAGATAAATAAGAAAAATTGGTAAATGGAAAATTTATGTTAATAGGAGAAGTTTTCTACAATTTTTAAAATTAGAGAGAAAAAGTCTCTGAAATTATCATAAATCTCGGATGACGTTTATGAAATTTACCTATATCTTTTTATGAGGATCACGTGATAATTATTACATTTAAATACTTTTCATCCCTAAAAACTATTTTTTTAACCATAAAAAGTTATTCAATGTTGGAGGCTAACTTGATATGATATAATAGGTTAAAGAACAATGGTGCTACTTTTCGAATTAATTAAATAAATAATTTGACGTCTTGAATTTGAAAATATACCTGTTTGAGCCACCTTATTGTAGAATTAGAATAAAAAGTATAGTTGTTATTGGGGCCCACACAAGAAATAAAAAATTTAAATTTAAATGTTGATGTGATGTGATGGATAACGGTCATATTTTTCATTTTAATGAGATAAAAAAGTGGCCCAAACGGGGGCATATTTTTCAAACTCAATTTCAATCATATGTTCTCTCGATAAAATCATTTTATAATTAAATTTATAATTTTTTTTTACTTTTTAACCGCATATTCTTAAAAAATATATATATATATTCACAAAATTTATTCTAAAAAATTATATCAAACATACCTTTATTTACTATTAAGTAAACTTTTAGTTTCAAAATATTATATTAAAGTTTAATCACTTTATTTAACTATTAAAAGAATTGAATCACTCATCATTCAAACTCATTATTCAAACTATAATACCCAATGGATTTTTCTGCTTGGGTCATTTTCATTTTACCCTTTTTGTCAACAATTGTATGGTTCACCCTTTGAAAAAGCTTTAAAAATAGGATAATTGAGTAGCGTAGCCGCCCCCGGGGGTCGGTGGCGGAAATAATTACTTTCCCGGAAATCGAAAGGAGAAGGCTGAAAAGTTAGGCAAAGTGGTGGGGGCAATGGTGGTGGTGGCCATAAGTGCCCACCACATGGCTTAAGTCAAATAAAACTTATCTTTGGAACAGATTTTAAGCCCATGTTTGGCCCAATTAAATTTTAATTCATTTTTCTTCTTCCTCCTCTTCTCAAGCACATGTTCTCTTAATAAAATAATATTATACATAAACCCAAAAATTCTCATTACTTTTTAACAACACATTTTTTCAAAAAATACTATTCGAAAATCAAAAAATTTTATTTTTTCAAATAATG
Organism: Fraxinus platypoda; assembly: GCA_903798405.1. Taxonomy (NCBI): domain Eukaryota; kingdom Viridiplantae; phylum Streptophyta; class Magnoliopsida; order Lamiales; family Oleaceae; genus Fraxinus; species Fraxinus platypoda. Next base: position 4,185 of record CAIGRT010188760.1, on the reverse strand, counting down.
GAGCTCAAACAAGGACTACCTCTTTTTTTATATATATATATATATCTAATACTCATTTTTTATTGTACATTCTTCAAGTTTGTTTCTCGAAGCTCGATGCATGCCATATGGCCCAATGAATAGCCTTTCTCTATTTTATATTTTTTTCGTAACTTTTCCTACTTTTAATCATACATTCTCTAAAAGATCACTATTTACAAATTCACTTCTTAAAAAAAAATTATATTTCAGAGTCGTATATAATTTGATAGGGATTGCGTAAATGATCCATAACTTTTAAATCTTGGTGCAAATATCCTTAGCCCTTCAATGCTACCATCTAATCTACCATTTTAAAATGTTCATTTTTTCCATAAAAGACTAAAATGTCGTCACTCGTAGTTAAATACCGAAAAAGAAAAAGTTCTAAAATTTGTGTTATATAAGTATATTATCTCTAATGCAAGTTGATAGATAATTCATCAAGTTGACATGGTAGACATTAAATCCACGATTGTATTGGAGACGTTATTACAAGGGATTGGTCGGTAGGAGGAGTTCTACTTTTCAATTTTTTACTTGTTTTATTTCTATTTATTTAACTAAAGTAAGAGATATTTTAGTTCTTATTATATTAAAAGCTCGACTTTTTTAAGTGTCAATTAGATGGACCAATGAATGAAGTGTCGAGAATGTCTGCGCTAAAACTAGAAGGTGAGGGATCATTTTCACAATAGCCCCATATGTTACCTAATTGATTTGAATTCCAATGACTGCTGCATGGGTTCACCATTTAAGGAGCACCACGTGGTTTTGATTAGCCCATTGTGGCTTAACTTTTAAACTTTTACCTAACTTGTATTTTAACTTTGTACAAAACACGAAAGCGACTTTGATTGAGGATGATTGGTTTAGTTAAAAATTAAATTCTGATGAAATGTATGATTAAAATTGCTAACCATAAAATATAATGTTCGAAAATGAATTTGAGGAAAAATGAGTTCCAAACATGTGCATATTGTTAAGGATTAACTTTATAAAATATTTGTTTTACATTATAAGTCCGAAGAGTGTTTCGGAGGTCTTCTAAGGGTGACAATTAAGCAATTATTAAATTTTTAAAAAAATTACGTTAAAAGTAGTTCTTAAGTTACTTCAAAACAAACACTCGTTTAAATTATAAGCACTCTTAGTCAAACTTATTTTTTATCTATATATTTTGTAAAATTCAAAAAGCATTATCCACTTATTCATCATTTATTTTTGTTTAACTTGTAAGTTTAAATTTATCAAATATTTAGACCCAATGTGCAGAATTACACAATTAAAAGCAACAAATCACTTTTTAACTATTTTTAGATGATCAGTTCATCAAGTTCAATTACCCTATAACCACGATTAATAATTAAAATAGTAAAAAACTTTAAAGATAATCACAGAGAAACCTCAACTGGGAAAAAAAAATTGAGCACTTTGCCGGTTAATTCACTATAAATCGAAGCAAACTTACAGTACGGTCCAGACTCGTCTCCTCGGTAGAATTTTTGACCTCAATTCATGTGGTCCCACTTGATCCTACTGGAGATGTGCTCCTTCAAAACAAATCTTGACTCTTGATTTATACCTTAACCCTCTTGGACTGCATGCTCCTGACGCCAGATCATGACTCGTGGTACCTCACCTTAGTCCTCTTGAATATGTACTTCTGCAACAGCTCCTGATCAATAGTATCGATTTATCTCCGGTGGATTAAGTGGCTTGACATTTGTTGAAAAGATCTTGTGTGTTTTGATTTTGTTGGTTGATGCAAGAGATAATGGAATATGTTTTTGGCTTTCAAATAACAAATTCCTAACTTACAACAAGGCTTTACTAATTGGATCAATATATGGGTTGAATAATGAACAAATAATATTGTGATTGAATCAAGAAATCAATGAAAGGATATTTGCATTTTCAAAGAATGATCTCTACAATCAAAATATTATTCAACCACACTTTTGGACATCACATATGGTGTATATTTATAATGGGTAGTGTTTGAGATGAAAAAGAACTCAAAATCTTTCTCTCCCGAATTCTGATTGAAGTGATTTAAAATACATTGGAAGGATAACTTAGTGGACTACAATTTTTCTATAAATATCCTTGTCCAAATTTCAATATTTTCAATGTGAAAATATGTTGCAAGTTACGACTGAAATTTTGGAACATAATTTGTGCGGCTCTTTAAACACTCTTTAGATTTAATTGTATTTTAATGATCATATGTGATCTTATTGGACATCTTGGACTCCTTAAAAACTATACTACCAACTCAACTCTTTTGATTTTAATTAGGATTCAATAACTCATATTTTGATTGTGATTACAACTCGATAAACCCTTAATACAATTCAACTAAGACTTCATTCTGACTAAAAAATTACCAATTACAAATTTAGAAATTGCCAATTATAATTTAGACTTAATATAGCTCATCACAAACCATTCTCAAACACGCTTTAAAATTTTATTTTATTTGTAATTAATAAATATATAATTTATATCGCTCTTGTTTGAAGTAGCTAAAAATTACATCTTGATTTTGAAAAAAATTGATGAAATGTATAGTTGAAAAGTTGTGAATTTCATAAAATATGTGATTAATATTAACTATTGACTTTAACTTACATTTACTCTTGATTTTTTTATTATTTTTTTTAGGCACGTGTTTGTGTAATATATATGGTACTATCTAGATGAGATGCTCAAAAGGACCTCTCTAAAAATTAGAAAGCTTAAAAGCATATTTTATTTTAAGCCAAACACGCTAGACACTCTAAATAAGGTGTATCAATTTAAAATAAGTTCTGTCGACGGTAGGAATGTTAATGAATCGAGCCGATCATGCTCTTTTGGGACAAGCCGCCTCGCTTGAAGAAGGTGCAAGCTCGCACAATTATTCTTTTTCTATTAGTGATTCATTTTTTATTTTTTTTTTGCTTCTTGAATCCTGAACAGTGTTGACGCGAGTTGATTAATGGCTCGGACAAAAAAAATCTAGCTCAATTCATTCCATGACTAACCTCTAGGTTGAACGGTTCGCCTCACTTGATATCCTTGGCCTTCATTGGAAGGGGCAGTTTAGGTGATTGGAGGCTTTATGTTCTGCTGGCCTTTGACAACCTATTTGAATTATTTGATAACTCAAAATTTGATATTGCTACCAATTAAAACTTAAAGATAGCTACCAAATCAGCTTCATTTGTTTTTTATAATCTTTTATGCCTCGTTTAAAACGATACGTGTTGTAAGTTAATTTCATACGTACTAAAAAAAGATACGTCATGGTATAGAATAAGTGAATTATGTGAATTGGTTGAGGTCATGTTTAAGAGCTGAACAAACTCACGCAAATTCAAAATTTTTATTTATTTTTAATAACGCATTTTCCATCAATCTACTGTTCAAAAATGCATTTTTCAATAAAAAAATGGAAATAGCTCTAATTCCTTAAACGACTTCTTAATATTAATGATTTAACAACACGTGTCAAACTCTTTATAGGCAATCGATCAAGTCAATGGAACTCATCATTTGGTTTTTTTTTTCCCATTGAAGTAAAGTTGATTAACAGTACCATTAATGCCTAATCAATCATCTTTCGCAGTCTAATCTTGTCCAATTCAACCCACTAGCACTAAACCAAACGAGACTTGTGTTTGAATCTCATTAAAATATAATAGAATTTTTAAAATAGTGATTGATGGGAGAATGCGTGGTGGAAAAGTGATGAAAAATTTTAGATTTATGTGTAATATTATTTTATTTGGAGAATGTGTGGTTGAAATGAAGAGAAAAAAATGAAAATGAAAATGAAAATGAAAATTAGATTAAAATGAGTGTCAAACATGGGCTAAATCCTAAATGTCATTATTCTCTCAACTAATTTTCCAAATGAAATTAAAGAAAACCCTTAACCACATGTAACTATAATCAATGCAACAAAAAACTCCGAAACCATCACAAGACCTAGATGTGGCAAAATGGGCGGGTCGGCCCGGCCCGCACACCCTAAAGCCCCTGCACAGCCCACCAGAGGATAAACCCGCCCGGAAGGGCTTTTTGGCCCGGCCCGGGCCGGGAAAAAATTCGCTTGACCCGGCCCGAACCGAAGCCCGCATGGGCCGGGTCGGGTTGTCGGCCCGCTCGGCCCGATTTTTT